>JAJOOS010018948.1:0-25407 GCA_029582725.1 Solanum chiquidenum | reverse complement strand
GTCTTTCTTACCCTTAATGAAATGATTTACAACCACACAAATTTCTATCATTCATTTTGGACCACAAGTTTTAAAAGTCTTTCCATTTTTCTTAAAGTTTATGCCAAATCAAAGTACATCATATAAAATGGGACGGAGGAAGTATAAGATAAGAGTAATAATTTGTCAAACCATCCTCACACAAAATTGTCATATGACTATTACCCAAAAAACTTTTGGAAACATCAAATAGTAGTAGTACGTAATTAAAATTACATGTTTTGATTGTATTATTCCATAAATACATTATTGTGCCTTTATTTTTAAAGACATAGTAAAAAAGATAAATACTATCATAAATAATTTAATATTATAATTGATTTTTACTTTTCTCAAAAGAAGAATAAAAATCTCTCGTATTTTTTTTTAGGATTAGTAATGTTGTATTCTTCAGCATTCGGAATGCTGGCCACCATCAGAAACAAGTTACAAAGCAAGTAGACTCTAGCTTTACAAAGCTCCTAAAAATTCTACTAACTCCTCTATTTCCTCTATACAGTTCTGTTTACACCAAAAAAATAAAGTCTCCAGGCAGTTCCATTTCACATCATGGACTGATCTGATTTTGTCTTCAAAACACCTTCCATTTCTCTCCCTCCAGACTGACCACCATATGCAAGAGGGTATTATCCTCCACCATTTTTTCTGACTTTTACTTCCCCCTCTTTTGATCCAACAACTCATTAGATCGGCTGTATGTTCTGGCATCGTCCACACCGTCTTTGTGAGATTGAAAAACATGTTCCACAATTGGGCAATGAATTTACAATGTAGGAACAAGTGATTGTTTGTCTCCCTAGTCTCATTGCACAAAAAACATCTAGTCACCACAACTCTCCCCTTCTTTTGTAACACTTCATGAGTAAGACATGCCTTTCTTACCACTAGCCATGTAAAACATTTCACTTTTGTTGGGGCTATGTTCTTCCAGACATATCTCCATATCTTTAGCTCTTCCTCCTGCATAATGCTATTCTCCCTCTTGTATAACTTATTTACTGTGAAACTTCCTTCTGAACTGTGTCTCCATCTAAGTCTATCAGGCTCCATTATTGTTCCACCAAAAGTATCCACTTCTTTTAGCAGGTCAACTACTCTTTCTACCTCCAAATCATTTAAGTGCCTTCTAAAGTTTAGATTCCAACCCTGGGGGACCAACAATTTCAGGGTTGCTAGATAGTAACATGAGATCTGGAATTTATCCTACAGTGGTACTTCTCTTATCCAATTATCCTTCCAAAACCTAACATTGTTACCCTTGCTCACTCTGAATTTAGAGATCTCCTGGAGCTTTGACCATAGACCTCTGATAGCTCTCCATACACCCGTCCCATAAGTGCAATTCACTTCATTTGAGCACCAAGGACTATTCTGTCCAAACTTTTGAACAATTACTTCCTTCTAGAGGGAAGTTTCTTCATCACAGAATCTCCAAAGCCATTTCATCAAAAGGCACCTGTTTTGAATTTCCAGATTCTTTATTCCTAATCCTCCTTATTTTTTTCTTAATTGAGTGACCTCCCATTCAACCAGATTATATCTCCCTCTCTCTTTGTTGCCTTTCCATAAAAGATTTCTTCTTAGTCTATCTAGCTTGTTCACTACACTTGCAGGAATAGCAAACAAAGACATCACATATGCAGGTATAGAGTCCAACACTGAGTTTATTAGTGTGTCTCTTCCCCCCAAACGAAAAATATTGTGCTTTCTACCGTTCTAGTCTCTTTCCATACCTTTCTACAATGTTGTCCCATATCTCTACTTCTTTGTATTTCCTGCCTAGTGACATACCCAAATACACAGTAAGCAACATGCCCACTTCACACCCCAACACACTAACCAAGGATTGAACATTCGTTACCTCTTTGATATGGAAGATACTATTTTTCCTTCAGTTCACCTTTAGGCCAGAAACAACTTCAAATACCACCAATATGACTCTAACATAGGTAACTTGTTCCACGGTAGCCTTACAGAAAAATAATGGTATCATCTGCATATAACAGATGGAATATCTCCAAACCACCCTCCCCTATTCTAAAACCCTTGAGTCAATTGTTGTGAATTGCTATTCTCATTATGCTATAGAACCCTTCCATAGCCAAAATAAACAGGAAAGGGGTTAAAGGGTCCCCTTGTCGGAGTCCCCTTTTCCGAAGGAAAAAAACCAACAGATTCTCCATTCAGTAAAACGGAGAACCTAACAGTTTTAATACAAAAACTGATCCACTTCAACCACATATCCCCAAACCCCATTTGTTTCAGAACACTTAGTAAGTAGTCCCAATTCACATGGTCAATAGCCTTTTCAATGTCTAGTTTACACATTAAGCTAGCTACCTCTCCCCTGATCCTGGTGTCTACACATTCTTTTGATATTAAGGCAACATCCATGATCTGTCTCCCTTTAACAAAGGTCATTTGATGTTTATTCATCAGGTTGTCCATCACTTTCTTCAATCTCTCAGTTAGCACTTAAGCAATTATTTTGTAAATCCCAGAAATCAAGCTAATGGGTCTAAAATCCCTTAGTTCCATTGCTCCCGTGTTTTTTGGTATAAGGGCTACATATGTGGCATTCAAACTTCTTTCAAAGACTTGATGATCATGAGAATATTGCATTGTCCCCATAATGTCACCCTTAATAACGTCCCAGAAGGTTTGAAAAAAGTTCATATTGGAACCATTAGGGCCAGGTGCCTTATCAGTTGCACATGATTTGATGTTTTCCCATACTTCCTCCTCTTCAAAATTTATTTGTAACCATTCTTGATCTTCAATGGAAATAATTGTTGTATCTTGGAGGATGAGATCAGGTTTCCATTCTTCTACTTCTTTATACAAACCCTGATAGTAACTCTGAATGATATTTTTGATTTCTTCTGGATCAGAGATAGTTTGCCCTTCTACCTCTAAAGAATCAATGGAGTTATATCTTTTGTGAGAGTTAGCCAACCTGTGGAAAAACTTAGTATTTTTGTCTCCACTCTTCAACCATTGTACTCTTGATCTCTGTCGCCAAGCTATTTATTCCTTCTTAGATTCCTCCTCAAACTCCATGGCAAGGTCTGTCTTTTGTACTAGTTCATCATCTGTTAGAACTCTTTGTTCCTGAATGACTTCAGATGCACTCAACTGTTGCATGATATTTTCTTTCCTTTGCTTCCAATTGCCCCTATTGTTTTGCTCCATTGGATCAGCTCCTTTTTGAGAAGCTTTAGTTTGTTGGCTAATATGTAAGCAGGTCTGCTAGTGTTAGGAAAAGAATTACACCAGTCTTTTACTTTGTCTTTAAAGCCCTCAACTTCTAGCCACCAATTTTCAAATTTTAAGTATGTCTTGTGCCAACTCCAGTCTCCACATGTGAGTAGGATAGGGTTGTGATCAGAACTCTTTTTGGAGAAAAATATTTTGGACTAAGGATCCTTCCCTATACAACAATATAATAAGTTAATAGCGTACATTTATAACATAATCCTCAAATGTAGTTTTGTTTAGGGGAAGATTATTTTCTCAATTATTTTTTATATCAGTGTTAATTGACCAAATTAATTTATTATATTATGAGTTTTTTTTATAATTTCTCTTTATTATCGGTGTTTAACGTTTATTTCAATCTGAATAATATGTTCATAATTTGAGTTCAGTCGTATTACATCAAAAGCCCAATCCCACTGGATGACACAGTTCACGTGAACATTGTTATGCTTTATTTTGAGATTCCATAAATTGAAAAAGAGAAGGAGGTGAACAAGAGACCATTGCATAGCTCGGTTAGTTCACTCTATACAAGAGCTAAAGGAAAGAGATCCATATATGTGATATCTCCCCACTCATGGATCATTTTCTTCCATTGAACCCTATTCCCAGAGATATCTTTCGTGCCAACTTACTTGCATGCGATTTTAGGTCATAAATATGTTAAGCTCATACCTACTTGTTGAGGGCGCCTATACAAGTAAAAATATATAAAAATTGTAGTAATAGTAATGATAATAATATAAGAAGTTCTCCAACAAGATCAAGAATCTATTCTCACTAGTGGATATCACATATATGGATCATTTTCTTCCATTGAGCCCTATTTGTAGCTAAGTCTGCATAGATTCCAAGATATGGTAGGTCTTTCAATAAAACTTGCTTTCATGCGATTTTAGGTCATAAATATGTTTAGGTCATACCTATTGAATCATCATGGTAGGTCTGTGTCCCGGCCGACTCTACACATGATCCAGTACCCGCAGCAACTCCCATATCACAGAATATAGGATCATGAGCCTGCTCAAGCAAGAAAAATGAGTGTTAAAAAATTAACTGTACAAATTGCATAAAAGTGGACAATACAGATATGCATAAAAGTGGACTACAAGATACATTACCTCGTTTAAGAGGATGTGCTGGTTTTAAATTCATTATGCAAGTCTGAGTTCGGTGTATCATATGCAGCGCATATGCAATTCCTTTCAAAATATTTTGAATTTGTAGCCAATTAAGTTTTTACACATGAACAACTATGGAAGAACTAATCTTTAATCAACTTAAATTGTCCAGAGAGATACCTCCACTTCGTATCCTTGTCTCTAAGTCTCCACCATGTTCCCATTTTGTAATAAGGAACATCTGGTCGTCAATCTTTCCATAACCCCAAAAGGTTGGCCACGTAGTCATATGGTGGTAAAACTTGTAAAGTACCAACTTCACACTGTACAAGCAAAATTTTAAGTAAAATTGTTTGGACTCCAGTATCACTTGAAGATAAAAAGGCATTGTTGAATTACATGTAAGTGACTATTAGAAGAAGGTGCATTTGCAAATTTAAATGCATAGTGACTCTCTGGTAGTTTCCAATCACTACCTTCAGGTAAAAATACCTTATTGACATCACCAAACTTTCCAGAAGCTTGAGGTCCTCCTTCTAAAGCTTGAGCTATGTGATCATCCCTATCTCTTGAACGATAGTCGTGCACTACTTATTGACATGAAAAATTTAAAAGAAATTAGAATCACAATTGTTATTGAACTCAAAAACTACACGTTTGTAACAAGAAACATTGTTGTCTTTTAAGTGCCTTAGATGTAGCATATCAGAGAAGCTCCTTAGATGTAGCATATCAGAGAAGCTCCTTTAGTTAATTAATCTCCAGTATTCTTTACCATCCTAAACTTCTTGAATTCTTGAGAATTGCTCGAAGTTGTCCTGTTGCGGCATCCAATCCCTTAATATTTTTTAAAGAAAAATTTGCATATTGTGTATGTTGCCTTTGTCAGTGGTGTTTCCAGTATACTTTATCAAAGTTTTGAGTGTTTTGGCACGGCTATAAGACCTAGCAAGCGCTTACTTTTCATACACCCTGCTAGTAATTTGTTTTATTTATAGATTTTTCTTTTATGAGTTGATCCTTTATTCCTTGTGCATTTGTAGAGATGAACCTAAAACAAAAAGGTTGCTATAGTTAGAAAGAATCAAAAGTAAAGGTTTCAAGTAATAAAATAAAATACATCAGGAAATCTAAGAGAAGATAGAATTAAGTTAGAATGCGTATAGAAAAATCCAAAACATCCAACAATTCACTTGCTCTTTCTTGTTTGTTCCAAAGGTAAAGATTTAATTTTATCTCAGTCAAAAATCAATGCAAGCTACTCCTGTTACTACTCTAATGACACCACAAATGCGATGCAAGTTTATGTGTTGCATTACACCTTATCTTCCCATTTAAATAGAAAAATTCATGTTTCCTCCTCCTTTAAAATAATATGCTGGCTTTCAATGGTGTTGCCCAACAGTGGTTAAGAAAAGAATCTAAAGCTAACGATGTTAAAAAGATTTAGCTATTTTATGGGCACAAACTGATAAAAATGAAAGGAACAGTTTAAACATGCAACTTACCTTGCAATTTTTCCTTGACATGAGCTGAATAGAGCCTCTCTGCGTGAGACCAGAAAGCTATATGTCTGTTCAGTAATCTTTGGATTGCGCAGGTATAACTTAGATCTTGAGGTCCACTATCTTATTAGTCCATAGACAAGAAAATGTTACAGGTCCAATTAAACAAAAAATTGTGTTACAAGGTGCACAAAAATAATAAGAATGTGATAAATAAGTAGGCATATATATCTTACTTCAAAACATTTCATAATGAGCATTGCAACGACAGCATGCTTGACATCCATTGTTTGTCAGAGTACTAAAACCCAAGTGGTACTTGTCAAAAAGACTAAAAAGAAAAGTAGCAATTAAAAAAAATAGTTACAAATAAGAGTATTGGAGACGTTAAAATAATCTCTGTGAGAAATATATGAAAAGAATATTATTGAAATTGTGTTTTAATTATTACATAGAGAACCCTATTTATAGACACTATGATACAATTCCTTACCAATTATTCGACTATAAACTATTCCTATTTTGTGTAGGATTGTGTATACCTATTCTATTCTAACACTCCCCCTCAAGCTAGTGCATACAAATTATATGTACCTAGCTTGTTACAAATGTAATTAATACGAGGACCGGTGAGGGACTTGGTGAAGATATCTGCAAGTTGATCATTTGACTTCACAAATTTGGTAACAGTATCTCCTGAGAGTATCTTTTCTCTGACAAAGTGACAATCAATCTCAATGTGCTTAGTCCTCTCATGAAACACCGAATTTGATGTGATATAAAGGGTCTCTTGATTATCACACACAAGTTTCATATGACCGGTTTCTCCAAACTTCAGTTCTCCAAGCAACTGTTTGATCCAAACTAGCTCACAAGTTGCTACAGCCATTGCTCGATATTCTACTTCCGTACTGGATCGAGCAACCACACTTTGTTTCTTACTCTTCTATGACACCAAATTACCTCCTACTAAAACACAATATCCGGATGTAGAACGTCTATCAAAAGGTGATCCTGCCCAATGATGTTTTATTATTGCGTAATCAATGACACAACTTCCTGTACTAGTGTCTACGAATCGTGCAATAGTATAGTAACCCAACCAAGGGTTGGGGTCGTGTCCCAAGGGAGCGGTTTTGAGAATTAATAGAAAAATAAAATTTAGTTCTAACTAGTCGTAGCTAAAGACATTAACGAGTAAAAATATCGTAAATTAAAGAGGGGGACACAAAAGTATCAAATATCGATTTGGGGTTTTGTCACTAGTAAGTAAAAACAACAAAAATAACAGGGAAATCAAGTACGAGGAAGAGTTCTTGGGGTGTGACCGCAATACAAGTTGAGATAAATAGTTGGGTACATGCTTTCGATAGGAAATTTGCAAGATAATAGTGACTAGGCTAAGCTTTAGATGGAAATAAGTTCTCTCTCGGGCAACTTACCCCGTTTCAAATGCGTTCCTCTCGGACACTCATTTGCCGCATGAAAGCCAGCCTACGCCTTACCCCACTCACTCTCTCGATCTGAGTGTTGGGATATGGGACTAGGGCTCACCCTCTCGGGCTGAACCTCATGTTGACCCATTCCTTAGGCCATCAGTCTACTGGTCTTGGTTTCGCGACCTCCCTCTCGGGCAAGCCGGAAACACATGGGTGGCTTTGTATTTTCAACTACAAACCCATTAAATTAAACCACAACCACTAGGAGAAATCACCATTAAAATACATCTAACCTATCAGCAAGTAAGACCCAATAATAATATCAACACATATTTGCTA
This sequence comes from Solanum chiquidenum, assembly GCA_029582725.1. Taxonomy (NCBI): domain Eukaryota; kingdom Viridiplantae; phylum Streptophyta; class Magnoliopsida; order Solanales; family Solanaceae; genus Solanum; species Solanum chiquidenum. The sequence continues at coordinate 17,706 of JAJOOS010018948.1, read as the reverse complement.
AATCACACCTCAAGAATGAGGTTTTTTAGCCACACATCAAGAGATAGAAATTTATACCTTCAATGATGTTGAAATCAAATGGGTATAGAGAAATAAGTCTTTATTTGAGCAAAGAAGGAAGAATCCAAGAGACCCACTTCCAAATTGAAAGAGGTGAAACCTTTTTCTTCTTCAAGTCTTCAAACCCTTACAAACTTGAGAGTAAAATAAAAGTACTAAATAAAAATATGATACTAAAAATTCTCTCTAAAATCTGATACTAAACTATAACTCTCAACGAGTATTTATAGTTTTTAAAAATATGTGTTGTGGCGGATCACTCAGCGACATTAGTCGGAATCGTCGATCAACTCGGTGATTCACCCTTTGGTGTAGTTCATTGCCGTCTTGCACCATCCTTCGGCATCGTCGTGCTCTGGGTCATTGGGTGACATAGTACTACTTCGCGGACCTTCTTGGAATGCGCTGACTGCTCTCTTTTTCCGCCGACTTGATCCTTTCCTTCAGGGCTCAGCACACTGGAACAAAAGGCGAAGTGAGGCCCTGCGGCGATTCACCAAGTGAACTCGGCGATCCTCAGGCCTTCATTTTCTTGTTCTTTTTAGCCTTTTTGTTCCTTTTTACGAAGTAGTGTCCATGCATTCCTTCAAACTTCAAATACCTGAAACTTAAAGGGTTTCATCAGATATTGAGATAAAATAAGCATTTGAGGACACAATTTCTATTAAAATATAGTCCTTAATGAGTCCAATTTGTGGACTCATCACCCAATCAGCATCTGTATATTCGGTGATTTGCTCGTGGCCTTGATCCTCGAAGAGTAGTCCTTTACCAGGAGCTGACTTTATGTATCGCAAAATACGAACAACTGAATCCCTATGACTATCACAAGAAGAAGTCATAAACTGACTACAACACTCACAGGAAAAGAAATGTATGGTCTAGTCACCGTGAGATAATTCAACTTTCCAACCAACCGTCTATACCTTTCAGGACTACTAAGTTGCTCCCCCTGTCCTGGAAGGAGTTTAACATTCGGATCCATAGGAGTGTCAATGGGTTTACATCCCATCATTCATGTCTCCTCAAGAATGTCTAAAGTATACTTGCATTGAGAAATAACAATTCCTGATCTAGATTGAGCAACCTCAATACCTAGAAAATACTTCAGTCTGCCGAGGTCTTTAGTTTGGAAATGCTGAAAAAGATACTACTTCAAATTAGCGATACCAACTTGATCATTGCCGATGATAATGTTATCATCAACGTAACAACCAAATAAATACACATATTTGGTGTTGAATGCCGATAAAATACAGAGTGATCAACTCCACTATGAGTCATACCAAACTCCTCAATTATTGTGCTGAACTTCCCAAACCAAGCTCGAGGAGACTGTTTCAGAACATAAAGTGACCGACGCAATCGACATACAAGGCTACTAGACTGCCTCTGAGAAACAAAACCAGGTGGTTGCTCCATATATACTTCTTCCTCAAGTTCACCATGCAGAAAAGCATTCTTAATGTCCAACTGATGAAGAGGCCAATGACGAACGACAACCATAGATAGAAAAAGACGGACATATGCTATTTTGGCCATATGAGCAAAAGTGTCACTATAATCTATCCCAAATATCTGAGTATACCCTTTGGCAACAAGAAGAGCCTTAAGCCTATCGACTTGACCATCTAGACCAATTTTGACCGCATAAACCAACGACAACCAACAGTAGGCTTACCTGTAGGAAGGGGGACAAGCTCCCAAGTATCACTCGTATGTAAAGCAGACATCTCATCAATCATAGCCTGCCTCCATCCCAAATGAGAAAGTGTTTCTCCTGTAGTCTTAGGGATGGAAATAGAGGACAAAGATGATACAAAGGCATAATGGGGTGAAGATAAACGATGGTAACTCAAGAAAGTATAATGTGGATTAGTATTTTGAGTAGATCGTATACCTATTTGAAGTGTAATCGATTGGCTAGCAGGAGGCAAAGCCGCAGTGGGAGCAGGATCCGGCGCATGACATGAATCATTTGAGACAATTACTGGACGTGGACACCAATGATAATTTAGGAGTGGTGGCACTACAACTGAAGACGGAGAAGTAACTGTAGGTCCCTCAAAAGTCGGTACAGGCAAGACTTGAGGTATGGGTAAGACCTCAGAGACATCAGGATGATCAAAAGATGTGTAGTAAGGTTGAGATTCAAAGAATGTTACATCGGCAGACATAAGATATCGGCGGAGATAATGTGAATAGCAATTATACCCTTTTTGAACTCGAGAGTAACCAAGAAAAACACATTTAAGAGCACGAGGGGCTAATTTATCTTTTCCTGGGGCTCAGTTATGAACAAAGCAGGTGCTCCCAAATACACGAGGAGGGATAGAATAGAGATGTGACTGAGGATACAGTATGGAATGTGGAATCTGATTCTGAATAGAAGATGAGGACATTCTATTAATTAAATAACAAGATGAAAGGACATCATCCCCTAAAAAACGCAACGGAACATGGGATTCAATGAGGAGAGTGCGAGCAGTCTCAATGAGATGCCTATTCTTTCTTTCTGCTACACCATTTTGCTAGGGAGTGTATGGACAAGATGTTTGGTGAATAATTCCATGGTGAGACAAACTCCTGAAACTAGGATGATAAGTTTTCTAAGGCATTATCACTACGAAAAGTACGAATAGAAACACCAAACTGATTTTGTATTTCAGCAAAAAAACTTTTAAATATAGAAAATAACAGAGAACGATCTTTCATTAAGAAAACCCAAGTACATCTCGAATAATCATCAATGAAACTAACAAAATAACGAAATCCTCAAGTGGAACTAACTCTACTAGGACCCCAAATATCAGAATGAACTAATGAAAAAATAGACTCTGAACGACCCTAAATTCCACGTGAAAATGTGGCACGAATGTGTTTCCCAAGTTGACATGACTCACAATCTAATTTAGATAAACTAGGCACCATCTGTTGCAGTTTGGATAAACTCGGATGTCCCAAACGTTTGTGAATGAGGTCCGAAGGATCTGTAACAGAGCATGATGCGAAGGAGTTTGAAGAGGTAAGATAGTAGAGGCCTTGTGATTCATGTCATGTGCCAATCATCTGTCCCGTACTGCGATCCTGCATAAGAAAAGAATCAGCAAAAAAGTTTATGTTACAATGTAGGGCACGTGTCAAACGACTAACAGATGCCAGATTAAAAGGAGAACCAGGGACATAAAGAACAGAGTCTAGAGTGACAGAAGAAATGGGTGTGGTTTTTCCAACCCCTTTTGGTTTTGTTTGGATCCCATTGGCCAAAGTAATAGCAAGAAGAGTTTGTGAATAAACAATATCTGATAGAAGTGATTTGTTACCAGAAATATAAACAGAAGCTCCCGAGTCCATGACCCATGATCCATGAGTATTAGACTGTGAAATACAAGCAAAAGAATTACCCGCAACAGGAACATCATGTTGAACAACTGAAGCTACTTGTGGAGACGTTTGCTTACTTGCTCAATATTGAAGGAACTCATCATATTCTGATTGAGCAATATGAGCATTATGGGATGGTCGATCAAGCGGAGCACCAAATGCTTCTTGTTGAGATGTCTACTTACTTGCACGATTATGAAGGAACTCATTATATTCCTTTAGAACAACAAGATCATAACTGGGTGGTGGACCATGCAAATTATGACATATGTCACGAGTGTGTCCAGACTTATGACAATAACTACACTTGGACCGAGGTTTTCCAAGACTACCTCTTCCTCATCGATTCTCCATAGATTGATATGCTCATTTTTCTATTATTTGAGATGCGAGAGAAAATGAGTCAATGGTCGGTGATGAAACTGATTTGTGGCGGGGAGGCGCGGCAAGACGAAGTAGATGAGAGAATAATTCATCAACTGTAGAAATTATAGGGCTAGCTAAAATCTAATCACGCACTGAATCATGGTCAGTAGGAAGTCCAGCAAGTGTAAGAACTAGAAACAATGTATGTATGTGGTTTTGTTGTTTTTGCACGTCAGTAGTGACTGACATCATTGTATCAAATTCCTCCATGACTACTTGTACTTGTCCCAAGTAGGTGGACATATCTGATTCTTGTTTCTTTAAGTTGGTCATACGAGATATCACATCATAGAATCGAGATATGTCATTAGTGTATAAAGCATGAGCCTTTTCCCAAACTAAATAACATGTTTGGAATAGATGGAACAAAGACATCAACTTGGAATCAATAGATCGCCATAGAAGACTACATAACTGAGCATCAACCTTCTCCTATTGTGCGTTGACTTTTGCATCTTCCCCACTAGCCTTTACCTTTTCATTTACCACACAAGCAATGTTCGTTAAGTGATCTTGGACACCTTGACCCTTGCACTACAACTCAATCGAGGAAGCCCAAGACAAATAGTTTGAGCTTGCCATTAACGGTTCTGAAGTGATCATATGGCTTGAACTTCCAATCCCTACATTCTTGGAGCCAAAAGTATCAATCCCGAAAGACATGTTTTGAAATTAGAATATGTAACCAAAACAAAAAGAAAAATGGAATTTCTTTGTCGAAATCTAAAAAATAGGGCTGTTGCGGAAAATTTATTCCTGACAAGCTCGCCGGAGAATTTATTTTGGCGGCGTGTGAGGGCGCGTGTGTCAATTGTTTCCGGTGAGGTTGACTGGGCTTTGCTCGTCGGAGATTTCCGCACCTAATGGTGATGTTGATTTTTGAAAATAGTGAAGAAAAAATTAATTACTCGGACAGCCACTTAGGTTACCCAAAAAAAATTGCAATATTTTTTCTCACAATTGCTCTGATACCATGTGAGAAATATATGAAAAAAATATTATTGAAATTATGTTTTAATTATTACATAGAGAACCCTATTTATAGACACTATGATACAATTCCTTACTAATTAGGAGACGATAAACTATTCATATTCTGTGTAGGATTGTGTAAACATATTTTATTCTAACACAACTGTATACATAATCTTGAAAATGGACTTTCTTATTCTCGTTAGCACACTCAATCCTTCTTCAAAAGACCGCAATAAAAATATAATTAAGGTAAAATGAAAGTAAAGGTTGTTTAAAGTTACCAATTATGAAATTAATGAGCGAATAGACTTACAAGTCATCCAAGAAAAAAGTCTTATTTCCTAGCTATTCAGATAGACTTCGACAAGCATTTTTCATATTTTGTATCAACTGTAAAGTAAAATTATTAGTTGATACACTAATTGATTTTTCTTTATGAAGTTTTTTGTTGTTTTCGATTACTTTTTGACGTTGATTTATTGAAAATATTATATTTTGAATCAACCAACAGGAAAATGATTTAGAAAATGGCTAACTTACTTCTCGTTGTAGTAGTTCATCAGCATCAATCCCTATTTTTTGTTTAATGTCAAGTACACTTTGAACAGTCCACGCTGCCTCTTGAGGCCCTAGCAAACTGTACCCGTAAACAAGTGCTTCTTCAAGAGACATGAGATGTTCACTCTCAAATCTTTTCATGTCTTCTATTTTTTGAGTGCTTCATGCTCCACTTTTGTAATCGAATTCCTTGTCTTTACATCCAATGTGAGTCCAGATCTTCTATTGAAATCCTCCAAGTCATCATAAATTTGATCATCTATTGTCACTAAACGCGGAACCACCACATCTGATAAAAGAAAGTTTTTAGTAATGATTATGTTTTGTCCTTATTAAAACAACTACAATATAATGTTAAATTACCTATGCCCGCAGGGTCATACTCAACGTATTGTGTTTCAACGTGGAAACTTGAATACGTACTAATCATCGCCTTGAAATAAAGTAACCATGTCATACTTTTATGACAAATAGTTGGCATATTTGATGTCTTATATCTAAGAAGATGAAGTACCCTGCAAAGTAGAAACAACTAGTGCACAAGTAATTCTCGCATCCTTAAAGGCATTTTAGTAATTAATTCGTTAAAATTAGATGTTTTGAATACTTGTTGGTTGTTTCATTCTGTCCAAAACTCCTAGATGGGTGGTAGACTAACTCTCACAAGGTTAATGAATAGACGGAAGGTTACAACATGCATGCAATGTTCGATATTCTTCAAAAAAACAGAAGTAATGCACTTTTTTTTGTTTAAAATAAATATATTATGTTACCTAGTAGATGTTGGTACTAATTTGGCCTGAAAAATTTGAGATGGTTCTTCCTCACGTTGTGGATATAGCCTACACGGTGGCTCCCCTCCTTCCGCCCAAGTTTCTACCTTCTTCGAAATTCGTCCATGAACTTTCTGTAAGCTTAGATTATGCAAACTCTGCAAAAAAAGTGAAAGAAACTTAAATCATTACGAATTAATTTTGTGAGAAAAAATAAAAATAGGATAAGAGGAAGTACCTGAGTTAATTCCATAGTTTCCATTTTCGAAAAGCTAACCCTCTTTGTCTTCAGCGTCCTGAAAAATGTGGCATAAGGAAGCTTTAAAACTCTTACTAATTGCTACTCCTGAAAATGTGGCCTAACGAAATTTTGAAACCTTGCTCTCAAATCATACCCGGACAAGGGTGTTTTTCCTTTTTATTTTGGAGTTTGTCTCAATTATTTCATTGTATTTTTTTTCTTTTAAATCTTAATTTTTTTTCTAACTAATGACAAATTAAATAAGAAAGAAAAGAGGAGACAAATAATAACGACATTAATTAATAAATAATTAGGTCAATAGAAGATGATTTAACTAAGCAACTATGCACGTATATGTACCCAAAATTCAAAATAAAGAATGAAAATAACCCTTTTTTTCTATCCCTACCCACCATGAAAATAATACAAATTAAAAGAATATGAACATGTAAGTTCATTTCAAGTATGAATTCTTGATATCCTAATTAAGAATAAGAGATTAAAAAAGGAATGAACAAGACTTTGTTACCTTGAGCCGATTGTTTATCATTTTTATCCATAACCATATCATCACTTTGATATTCATTGAATATATCATCACTACTTTGGTGTTCACGTAAAAAAATATGTAATACAGCGCAAACAACTACTATTAGGATGCTTTTGTAAAAGATAAAAGTTTGGTGTAAAATTTGAATTTTTAAAAGATTTCAAATAATGAAATTTGACCCAAATACTAATATTTTCTAGTATTTGAGAATTTAGATTATTTTTCAAATAATGACAAATTGTATGGACAAATACTATTTGCCGAATCCCCTCCCCAAATTTTACTTGGAAAATCTATGGCCAAACGGGTCCTTAGAATAACTCTTTAAATCTTGATTCAACGTAGGTGAGAAAATCTTTTAATTTTATGAATCTTTATGTGAGAAAATCTTTCAGAATCATGATCACAGTAGTAAGCGAGAAAATCTTGCACAACCTCACTGAAACTTTCATCTAAATGCATCATCAAGTCATTTACATCAATTTCATAAAAGTCTACATATCTTGATAGATTCATAGATCATAGTGCATAAGTTTCATCACCTGTTCATAGTCTAAAATCATGGATCATGCAGGAGTTCAACTCAAAATCATATAAATACTTCAATTCACGCATAAAAAAGATAGAAAATAACCAATTAAATCATAATTGAAAAGAACTCATAAATTGAGAATTGAACTGGTAGAAATGAAAATCTTTGGGGATCCAATGAAGTAAATGAATCCATATATAATTACTAACATATCTTAGTGGTGGTGTTGATTTTTGAAAAATAGTGAAGGAAAAATTAATTACTTGGACAACCACTTAGGTTGCCCAAACAAAACTGCAATTTTTTTTTTCCTCACAATAGCTCTGATACCATGTGAGAAATATATGAAAAGAATATTATTGAAATTGTGTTTTATTTATTACATAGAGAACCCTATTTATAGACACTATGATATCATTCCTTACCAATTAGGAGACTATAAAATATTCCTATTCTGTGTAGGATTGTGTATATCTATTCTATTCTAACACAACTGTGGAAATAATCTTGAAAATGGACTTACTTAGTCTCGTTAGTACACTCAATTCTTTTTCAAAAGACCGCAATAAAAATATAATTAAGGTAAAATGAAAGTAAAGCTTGTTAAAGTTACCAATTATGAAATTAATGAGCGAATAGACTTACAAGTCATCCAACAAAAAAAGTCTTATTCCTTCACTCTTCAAATAAACTTTGACAAGCATTTCTCATATTTTGTATCAACTGTAAAATAAAATTATTAGTTGATACATTAATTGAATTTTCTTTATGAAATTTTTTGTTTTTGTTGATTACTTTTTTACGTTAATTTATTGAAAATATTATATTTTGAATCAACTAACAGAAAAATGATTTAGAAAATGGCTAACTTACTTCTCATTGTAGTAGTTCATCAGCATCAATCCCTATTTTTTATTTAATGTCAAGTACACTTTGAACAGTCCACGCTGTCTCTTGAGGCCCTACCAAATTGTACCCGTAAACAAGTGCTACTTCAAGAGACATGAGATGTTCACTCACAATTCTTTTCATGTCTTATATTTTTTGAGTTCTTCATGCTCCACTTGTGTCATCGAATTCCTTGTCTTTACATCCAATGTGAGTTCAGATCTTCTATTGAAATCATCCAAGTCATCATAAATTTTTAAAAGATTTCAAATAATGAAATTTGACCCAAATACTTTCTAGTATTTGAGAATTTTTATTGTTTGCCAAAAATATTTGTCAAATAATGACAAATTGTATGGACAAATACTATTTGTCAAATTCCTTCCCAAATTTTACTTGGGAAATCTATGGCCAAATGGGTCCTTAGAATAACTCTTTAAATCTTGATTCAACTTAGGTGAGAAAATCTTTCAATTTTATGAATCCTTATGTGAGAAAATCTTTCAGAATCATGATCACAGTAGTATGCGAGAAAACCTTGCACAACCTCTTAGGTTACCCAAAAAATACTGCAATATTTTTTTCTCACAATAGCTCTGATACCATGTGAGAAATATATGAAAAAAATATTATTGAAATTGTGTTTTAATTATTACATAGAGAACCCTATTTATAGACACTATGATTCCATTCCTTACCAATTAGGAGACTATAAATTATTCCTATTTTGTGTAGGATTGTGTATACATATTCTATTCTAACACAACTGTGTACATAATCTTGAAAATGGACTTACTTAGTCTCGTTAGCACACTCAATCCTTCTTCAAAAGACCGCAATAAAAATATAATTAAGGTAAAATGAAAGTAAAGCTTGTTAAAGTTATCAATTATGAAATTAATGAGCGAATAGACTTACAAGTCATCCAAGAAAAAAGTCTTATTCCCTAACTCTTCAGATAAACTTTGACAAGCATTTCTCATATTTTGTATCAACTGTAAAATAAAATTATTAGTTGATACACTAATTGATTTTTCTTTATGAAATTTTTTGTTGTTTTCAATTACTTTTTTACGTTGATTTATTGAAAATATTATATTTTGAATCAACCAACAGGAAAATGATTTAGAAAATGGCTAACTTACTTCTCGTTGTAGTAGTTCATCAGCATCAATTCCTATTTTTCGTTTAATGTCAAGTACACTTTGAACAGTCCACGCTGCCTCTTGAGGCCCTAGCAAACTGTACCCGTAAACAAGTGATTCTTCAAGAGACATGAGATGTTCACTCACAAATCTTTTCATGTCTTCTATTTTTTGAGTGCTTCATGCTCCACTTTTGTAATCGAATTCCTTGTCTTTACATCCAATGTGAGTCCAGATCTTCTATTGAAATCCTCTAAGTCATCATAAATATGATCATCTACTGTCACTAAACGCGGAACCACCACATCTGATAAAAGAAAGTTTTTAGTAATGATTATGTTTTGTCCTTATTAAAACAACTACAATATAATGTTAAATTACCTATGCCCGCAGGGTCATACTCAACGTATTGTGTTTCAACATGGAAACTTGGATACGAACTCATCATCGCCTTGAAATAAAGTAACCATGTCATACTTTTATGACAAATAGTTGGCATATTTGATGTCTTATGTCTAAGAAGATGAAGTACCCTGCAAAGTAGAAACAATTAGTGCACAAGTAATTCTCGCATCCTTAAAGGCATTTTAGTAATTAATTCGTTAAAATTGGATGTTTTGAATACTTGTTGGTTGTTTCATTTTGTACAAAACTCCTAGATGGGTGGTAGACTAACTCTCACAAGATTAATGGAATTATAGTATCTATAAATATAGTTCTCTATGTAATAATTAAAACACAATTTCAATAATATTCTTTTCATATATTTCTCACATGGTATCAGAGCAATTGTGAGAAAAAAAAATTACAGTTTTTTTTGGGTAACCTAAATGGATGTCCGAGTAATTAATATTTTCCTCACTATTTTTCAAAAATCAACACCACTACTAGGTGAGGAAATCTCCGGCGAGCAAAGCCCAGTCAACCTCACCGAAAACAACTGCTATACGCGCCCTCACGCGCCGCCAGAATAAATTCTCCGGCGAGCTTGTCAGGAATAAATTTTCCTGATTCATGTCCATAATAACCCAAATTGAATCATTCTATCAATGAGTACGAGCTAAATCAATAATGAATTATATATTTGAATCCTCCCACTTCTAAGTAAGAATGATCATATCTTGAGCTAAACCTCCAGTTTTTTATGCTCAACTTTCACTTGTTGACAATTAGGATACTTAGCCACAAATTCCACAATATGTTTCTACATCCCATTTCACCAATACAACTCCTGTAAATCATGGTACATCTTAGTAGCTTACGGGTGAATAGAATACAGAGAACTGTGAGTTTTTATTAAAATATGATGCCTTAACTCATCATTATTCGGAACACATAACCGACTTTGATAACAAAGTACACCATCTTTCCCTCGGAAGAAAGCCTCAATGACTTTTTCGGAAGTTGCTTTCTTCAACTTAATTATAGTCATATTAAGATTTTTGCTTAGTCTTCACATACCAAACAAGAGACAATTTTGAGCCATTTTGAACAATGATGCCACCCTCATCCGAATCAACCAAGTGAACACCCAGTCTAGCTAGTCTATGAATAGCACAAACTAACTCCTTTTTACCATCATCAATGTGAGCAACACTACTCATGGACAATCGGCTAAGAGCTTCGACAACTACATTTGCCAACAACTACATTTGCCTTATCCGGATAATATAGAACACTCATATCATAATCCTTCAGCAATTCAAGCCACATCCTTTGGCGAAGATTCAAATCTCTTTGTGTGAACACATATTGCAAACTCTTGTGATTGGTAAATACGTCCACATGGACACAATACATATAATGTCTCCAAAGTTTCAAAGCAAACACCACTATCGCTAATTCCAATTCATGAGTCAAATAATTCTTTTCATGCACCTTGAATTGCCTCAAAGCATAAACAATTACTTACCATGTTGCATTAACACACAACCAAGCCCGATCTGTGAAGCATCACAATAAATAACATACCCATTGGATCCTTCCGGTAAGTTAAGATTGGGAATGAGGTGAGTCTATTCTTCAAATCTTGGAAACTTTTCTCACAAGCTTTCGACTATTGAAAATTTACCTTTTTCTAAGTCAATGTTGTCAAAGGTGAACCAATAGAGGAAAATCCTTCCACAAACCTTCTATAGTAACTGACCAAATCTAAGAAACTCTAAATATCTAAAGCGAAATGAGGTCTAGGACAGTTCTTAACTGCCCCAGTCTTCTTAGTATCAATTTGAATATCCTCTTTGGAGACAATATGGCCAATGAATGCAATGGAACTCACCCAAAACTCAGATTTTCTAAACTTAACATACAATTGATGATCCTTGAGAATTTGCAACACAATTCTTAAATGATCAATATGCTCATCCTTACTCCGTGAGTAAATAAAAAAACATCATTGATAAACACAATCACAAACATGTCAAGATATTGCTTGAACACTCTATTCATAAGATCCATGAAGGTCGTCACGGTATTAGTCAAACCAAATGACATCACCAAAAACTCATAGTGATCATACTGAGTTTGAAAATCCATCTTCAAAATGTCACTTTCCCTTACCTTTAGTTGATGATACCTTAATAGAAAATCAATCTTTGAGAAGAAACTTATACCTTGGAGTTGATCAAACAAGTTATCTATCCTTGGAATATGATATTTATTTTTTATCGTGACCTTGTTCAATTATCGATAGTCAATACACATACAGAGTGAACCATCCTTCTTACGGAGCAAACAACACTGAAGCATCCTAAAGAGATACTTGATTTGATGAAACCCCTATCCAACAAATATTTCAACAGATCATTTAACTCCTTAAGTTCTGTCGGAGCCATATGATAAGGAGGAATAGAGATAGATAGCGTATCTGGAAAAAGGTCAATATGGATACATATTTCCCTTTTGGGAGTAACACTAGAAATATCATCAGAAAACACTTCCAGAAACTCATTGACAATCAAAACTGATTCAAGAGTAGGGGTTTCAGAATCTGTATCTCTAACCCGAACAAGATGATAGATACACCATTTAAAGATCATTTCCTAGCCTTTAGGCAAGAGATAAACTGACCTTTAGGCGCTGAATTTCCACCCTTTCATTCTAAGATAGGTTTATTCGAAACCTGAATTGTGACCAATCGGATACAACAATCTATGGAAGCATAACAAGAATGAAGTTAATCCATCCCAATAATGACATAGAAATCCTGCATGTCTAGCTCTACAAGGTCAACCAAAGTGACTCTGAGAGACTGAAATGAGACAATTTCTATAAACTCTTCTAGTAATAAAGGAGTCACCAATAGGTGTAGAGACTGAAAATGGTTCAAAAAGGATTTCGGATTTGACATCAAACTTCATAACCATATAAGGAGTCACAAAAGATAAAGTAGCACTTGCATCAAGCAATGCATAAACATCAAACTGAAAGACTCGTAACATATCGATAACCACATGTGGAGAACCCTCATGATCATGTCGATTCTGAAGAGCATAGAATCTATTTTGACGAGGAGCACCAAACTAGAAGAAGCACTAGGCTGAGCTTATCGACCATATTTACCCTTGCTAGCCTTCAAAGAGAAATCACTCAATCTATGACCCAACTTTCCACAACCAAAGCATGCACCTGAACCGACTAAGCATTATCCTCTATTGTTCTTCCCACACCGCTTACATGCAGGGAAATTTTGAGCACTGGGAGAACTACCTTGAGACTTAGGGGTTAGACACTCTATCCTTATTGAACTTTTGAGCCAAATTTTTTGATGAATTATGATCGGATAACTTTTGCCGAAACTGAGAACGTACATGTCCACCGGACCTAGAGTGAGAGAAATCACCATTACTCGTTCTTGCCCTCTTTGACTCTCAAGCCCTCTCTCTAAGCTTTTACGCTTTAATTTGTTGGGCATGAGTCATCAAACTTGAGATGTCCATCTCCTTAATCAAAATGACGATTCTACATTCTTTGATCATCATCTCGGACACATCCAATACAAACTTACTCAGAGCCCTAGAGTCGACAACCATAATTGGAGTATACTTGGAAATTTGAGTGAACTTCAATGAATACTCTTTCACACTCATGTTTTCTTGCCTCAAGTTAATGAATTCTTGCACCTTAGCCTCCCTCATCTCAAGGGGGAAGAAACGATCAAGAAATGCCCCTTTGAACTTGTCTCAAGCCAAAGGACACACATAAATAGCCCTTTCTTCCTTCTATTAGTCAAATTAAACTTGAGCAATACTTTTCAATTGGTAAGCAGTCAAATCTGCATTTTCTATCATATTTATTCCCATGATGTCCACAATCTTATGGATTCCCTCGATGAACTATTTTGGATCTTCATACCCTTTAGATCCATAGAATTTCGGAGGATTCATCCTCGTAAAGTCTCTTACCATTGTTATCTTACATGAGCTACAACTTCCCTATTGGTTTAGTCGTCATAGCTTAAGCCAATACTTGAAAAATAGCCCTACACTCAGGATGAGTGACTTGCTCAGCCAAAGAATCAACCTGTGCTCGAAGAACTTTGGGTTCCAAATGATCATTAGCATTCCTTCTCAACAAATCTTATCTTGGAGGCATATTCTGAAAAATCATTGAACAAGAGTTAGGAGGAAGACCTTTATAGAGTTCCAACTCTATTAGATGTGTATATATATATATAGGAGAGGTGATAACGCCTAGGTGTCAGCACCACAAAAATAGACTTTTTAAATAATTAAAAATGATTAATTACATGTAATAGGGTTAAATAATAAATTGCTATTTTATTTTTAAAATGATTTTTAAATAGTTTTTAATTTAAACGTGTGTGATTCCTTTTTTTTTATGAAAAAATATTTTCAACTATCTTTCCACAACCTCTTTATTTATAGCAAAACAAATAATAATAATAATAATAATAATAATAATAATCTATATATATATAATAGGAGAAGTAAAAAGTGTCACATGCCAGCACCATAAAATTCAACAATTTAAAAATTCAAAAAATAATATAAAAATCTTTAAATCTGTATCTAAAATTAACCAAAAAGAAAAAAAATAGTAACCAATTAAATAATTTCATGTTTATTTTTTTTTCCTAAAATTAAAAATTGATTTTGGTTTTCTAATTTTAATTTTAAAATTTCCTGTTTTTAAATACAATTTTTAAAAATAATTAAAAAAGAAAACTGAATAAAAGACAAATTGTACGAAGGACTCTATTTTTTTGGGTGATTTAATATTATTATTATTATTATTATTATTATTATTATTATTATTATTATTACTATAATAATAATAACAACAACAATAACAATAATAATTATCTTAACAATAATATAAAGAATTCAAACACTTTAAATTATTTATTAATTGTTGATATTTATATATTACTTCTGACAAGTTAAGTTAATATTTGCGGTGTATGTGATATTTGGTTGGATTAAGGTATATACATTGAAATCTTAAAATAATTATATTGTTTAAATTATTGATTAGCTTATGTTGATGTATTTCATACCAAAATAACAACCAAATTGTTATACTATCTCAATAGTTAAAGTTATTTTGTATAGCAATATAATTATTGTTTTAATATAAATACATCATATTATATACCAAAAACTGAACCAATCTTTTACACAAAATTAAATTGAAAACACCATTTGTTATATTTATGATTGTGTAGTGAATATACTTAGATTTTTAGTTTTTTTTTTGTTTTTGGTAAATGTCTTGGTGTAGTACATGTACATCATTCATGTACACTACAATTAATGTTTAAATTTTAAAAACTTGTTTAGTCAAATTTATTATACAAATAAAATAGTAATTATTGGTTAGTTTGTGTTGTAAATGGTGGTGTATGTTCATTAAATACCAGAGTGTACAACAAATTATCACCATAATATACACTTTTATTAAATTGTTGCTTTGCAATTTTTTTTAAATAATTTATATTATGATTTTACATATATCATATATGTTTGAATGTTTCTAACTATTTATGAAACTGTGCCGCAGGAATGTATGTGAATATCAAGATTGCAGGGGTGATATATGATGCAACGATCAAATATGATCTATATATTTGAGTTGATAATCAAATGTGTTATGCTAAGAAAAAATTTGGTACATAATTGATTAAATTACAGTGTTAGTCATTCTAATATTGAGACATATACAAAATATCAATTTTATAACGTATTGTAAATCATTTTAAATATATAGTCTATCATTATAATGGTATAATATATAGTGAACGTCAATGTTATACAATAATGTGCACCATTGTGTGGGATCAAATTATATACTAATAAAATTGTCTTTAAAAAATAAATAATGAAACCAGATTGTATATCAATTAACACCATAATATAATTTTTTTATTTTTTACAATATTAACTAAAAAGATTATATTATCGATATATGAATTAGTCTGCAGAAACAATTATTAGGGTATGCAAATGTTTTTTTATTATTTTACGTACATTGGTATTTCACGTGATGAAATATAAATTGGTACTTTTTTTTACAAAAGAATTGAAATCGCATTGGAGAGAGAGAAAAATTGCAAGAGTAATTGTACCAAATAAAGAATGTGTTTAATGGTAGGATTCTTATTAATTAGACAATAAATTCCCTCCCAAAAAAAATTAACACTAAAATTCAAAAAATCAACCAAAAAAAAGAGAGCACATATATATCTTTAAAATACACTATTAAATAGTGTAGGGGTAAAAAGTCTTCCATAAAGTTTGGTATCGTAACAACAATTTCGGTCAAAATTAAAGTATTTTCAAACCTTTTTCCCTATTTAATACATTGTCATATTTGTAATAAAAAACTTAATGTTGTAAAGAAAAATGAATATGTTATTATAAAGTAATTTAAAGTCTTAAACACAATATCCTAGTAATTTTCTCTTCTTGGTACCTTGCTTTAGTTTTAACTTATTTTGTTGAGCTTTTTTTTTTTGTCTCTTTAATTATGCAGATTTAATTTATTATATCTAGATTACATGTATAATGTACCGATTAAGTTTATATAATTTTCCAGTATAGAAAAATGATTTTACCACTACGTAGTATAGTTATTTTTCGTAGTTATAAAATTCCAAGTATATAAAGTGCGCAATCATTATCTATTGAGAATGTTATCGAAATTCTAAATTTTGACTCTATCTCTTCGATTGTAATGGTAATAGAAAATGCACTTTATATTATTATAATTATTATCAAATTTAGACAATGAACTAAGCTTATATATTGATTTGTTTACATAAATATTATATTATAGCATATCAAGGTGCTAAGCCTTTTCATTCTCTCAACAATATTATCTTATAATAAGTTAAATTTAAAATTATCATTAAATCAATATCTAGGATTACATTTATCAAGAAATCGCAACGCACGGTACGTATACTATTACTAGCAATAATAATAATAATAATTTATTTTTTTTAAACTAAATTAATCTAAAATCCGAAAATAGAAATAAAAAACAAACATAAAAGAATGGCCTCAAAGAAATATTAAACCAACTGCCAAATTTACATGAAATTAAACAAAGATAAACAATTAATATCTCTTTTTTATTATTTTTTTAGTTAAATTATTATTATTATTATTATTATTATTAGGGAAAATACATAAAAAAAAAACCTGAACTTGGCACGAAAACTTACTTTAGTACTTAAACTACACGGGTGTTTATATACCCCCCTTAACATATTTGATGTGAATTATTTTCAACCCTTTGAACACCAGCCCAGTTGAAGGCTGGGCATTGTTACACACGCGCGTTTTCATTGGTCCACGTCTCTAAGGATTTAAAAAATATCTTACCCGTTTTATATAACCCACCCGTTCCCAAAATACAACCCGACCCATTTCTAAACAAATATCCCTAAATCTCTAAGCCCGATTCTCATTCTCTCAAATCTACAAGACCAAATCTGAAGATTTTTCTTTCGTTAGCATGAAGGATTTGCTGAGTTTAGGATTTTCGTGAAGAAACAAAGGATTGAATCTCACATATTCCCTAAATTTTATGCAAGAAGTAACGAGAATTTGAAAAAAAAAAACAGATAATAAGAAAAAGGGAGGAAAGAAAAATCAAAATAATAGATGAAGAAGAATAGGTTTGAATCTTACATTTTGAAGAACAATTAT
>JAJOOS010018947.1:0-24627 GCA_029582725.1 Solanum chiquidenum | reverse complement strand
GTTCTGTAAATTTCCATTTTGGCAATGAGAAATTACTCTATTCTTTCACTTCATTTTTGTTGTTTCGTATAATTTTCCACCATATTTTTTTAAGCATTGATATGAATAAATAATTCTTTAATTTCAACTTATCACAAAATTTTAAAAACACGTTAATACATTATATGACACGTTTTTCATTTAAGTTACACAATTCAAAAATCGGGTGGGGACCAATAGTATTAATTTGGGTATTTTAATTATGATTCATTTTAGAGGAAATTGGGTGGGTATTGGGTTATGGGGTAGATAATTAAGTTATGGGTTAAAAAAAGGGGTCAAACGGGTAGTTCAATAGGATTAAGACACGTGTAAAAAAATAGGGATCCGTTAGTGAGAGGGGTATATGTGTACCTATAATTGGACGGCAAGGGCATATGTGGACGCAAAGTATAACGGAGGGCATATACGTACCATTTATTAAAGTTCGGGGGTAAATCCGTCCCTTTTCCCTTTATTTTTTTTCAAAAAGAAATTCCAATAACAGATATATTTGTTTCATGCTTAGAGAAAAAGTAATCGAATCAAAAACCTCAAATACAGTGACAGGATTCAAATTGGTCATTCTTTTTGAAATCGATTAAAAAGAAAACTAGATCATTCTTTTTTAAACTGAGGGAATATATAACTTTCTTACGCTATGGTTCCATTGCCTCCAAGAACCAATATATATTCCCTACTTCATAAACCAAGAAACTAAAGAGAAAAATGGAGTACCTTAACATTTTGATAGGACTGTTATTCGTCTGGATTTTGGTGCGTGGAGTATTCATTTCACTTAGACGAACCAAAAGAGTTGCACCAGGTCCCTTCCCTTTGCCTATCATCGGAAATCTTCACTTGCTTGGTCATAAACCCCACATTTCACTTACCCAACTCGCAAAAAAATATGGCCCAATTATGAATCTGAAATTGGGACAAATAAACGCAGTGGTCATTTCGTCGTCCGTTTTGGCAAAAGAAGTGATGCAAAAGCAAGATTTAGCCTTTTCCAATAGGTTTGTTATTGACGCTGTCCGTGCCTGCAACCACAATGATTTCTCAGTTATATGGTTACCTGTCAACAACTCTCAGTGGAGAACACTTCGTAAGATTATCAACTCTCACATCTTCTCAGGTAAACGCTGCAAAACATGTAATTGAGTTAAATTTGAGCGGGATAAAATGAGTCCTGAATCAAGCTAGATGATTTTTTTTTCCCCTTTATTATATTCGCAGGAAACAAGCTAGATGCTAATGAGCATCTGAGGACAAAAAAGATCCAGGAGTTGATTGATTACTGTCACAAAAGTAGTAAAGTTGGTGAAGTAGTGGATATCGGCAGAGCAGCTTTTAGAACTTCCTTAAATTTGTTGTCCAACACCATTTTCTCTAAAGATTTGACTGATCCATTTTCCGATTCTGCTAAAGAATTTAAGGAATTGGTATGGAAGATCATGGTTGAGATTGGTAAACCCAATTTGGTGGACTATTTCCCCTTTCTTAAAAAGATTGATCCACAAGGTATAAGGCGACGCTCATCTGATTATTATACGAAAATTCTTCACATTATGAGTGATTTGATCGATGAGCGGCTAAAGGAAAGGGAATTAGGAAATCGTGAAAATGTTGATGTGTTAGATGCCCTTCTCGACATTAGCGCTGATGAAATTGACAGAAATCAAATCGAGCAACTTTGTTTGGTTAGTTTATTCTCTACCCTCTTTCTCCAATCGAGCAACGTTCATTTGTTTTTTACTTGTCACTTTTAACATATTAGATAACTTTTTTTTTATTTTTATGTTTTCACTCTTAATATTAATTACTTATTTCTCAAATTATTTTCCAAGATCTAATACTAAACATCAATTAATAAAAATAGTTTGACGGATTAGATTATTGTTTTTCTTAAGCTAGTATGACGACTCTGGATTAGTATGAGAAGATCTTGTATAGGTCTCTCCTTCTCATCAATTTTTTTGGTGCAACTCTTACTTCTAGTCCCACTAATATGTTAGATCTTGTATAGGTCTCTCCTTTTCATCAATTTTTTTGGTGCAACTCTTACTACTAGTCCCACTAATATGTTAGAGATAAGGTTCATGTCCCCTCTGACCTCTTGTAACTTTTTGTTATACATTGATATAGTAGTGGTCAAGCCAAACCTCCGCACCAAAGGCTCACAAGTCACAACTCAAGTTTGACTAATTGAAAGCAACATATGTTTTGGAATTTTTCACTTGATTTTATATGGCATCTACTTCATATGATCTTACACTAGTAAGTTTTGCAGGACCTGTTTGCAGCAGCGACAGATACGACATCAAATACATTGGAGTGGGCAATGGCAGAACTACTCAAGAATCCACATACTTTGGAGAAAGCACAAGAAGAACTAGCACAAGTAATTGGCAGAGGCAAACTAATAGATGAAGCTGATGTTGCAAAATTACCTTACTTGAGGTGCATCGTAAAAGAAACCTTTCGAATACACCCACAAGTTCCTTTCCTACTTCCGCGCAAAGTTGAGGAAGATGTTGATCTTTATGGCTATACTATTCCAAAAGACTCACAAATTCTTGTGAATGTATGGGCAATAGGGCGCGACTCTAGTCTATGGGAAGATCCTTTGGAGTTTAAGCCGGAGAGGTTTTGGGAGTCAGATATAGATGTTAGAGGTCGGGATTTTGAGTTGATTCCATTTGGTGCTGGTCGAAGAATTTGCCCTGGATTGCCTTTGGCAATCAGGATGATTCCAGTCGCGCTAGGTTCATTGATTAATACCTTTAATTGGAAGCTAGATGGTGGAATTGCACCTAAAGATTTGGACATGGAGGAAAAATTTGGTATTACCCTGGCAAAAGCTCAACCTCTGCTTGCTATCCCTATTCCACTGTAGATGTTGGTAGATCAAGATACTAGAATAATTATTACGTAAAATATATTCTAGTGTATATTATGTCTATAATGAGCCATAAGCATTGGATGTCTGTCAAAATGCTATATAAGTCATTGTATTTGTAGATCTATATATAGTTGTGTATCCTTGAAATAAGACCATGTCACCACCAAGGGTTATGTATTCTTCCTTGGTTTCCAGTAATGACAATATTATTTGGAATAACTATTTTTTCCAATCATGACCTATAAACAAGAACAAAGGAGTAGGTCTTAAATTATAAAATTAGAAATTTAGCATAAGAAAGTAGTCACTCATCCTAATAAGAACCTTCTAAAATACATTGTTGAAACTATACACACTACAACAACACATACTTTTAGTTGCAATAGATTTTCAGGCATAATACATAAACGTGTTTTTTAACTTGGTCTCAACTGATTATATCCTCCAACTTTGAAGGTTCAAACACAGTGTCACGACCCGAACCTACACCCTGGACGTGGCCGGCACTCGAGAACCATTGCTGGTCCCCAAGTGAACCCTCATCCTGGTTGACTACAAGTGGAAAACTAACTCATGCATACACAAGCATCAAAATGAAAGAAATGCTAAATCAAAATGTAATAAATCTCAAAACTCTCTGAATATAATGAGTATATGAAACATAAGTTTTAAATAAAACATCTTAAACTGAAAGACTTTTCAAAATTGTCTATCTATGAAGCCTCTACTGTACAATGATGAGTCTCGGGACAAGACCCACAACTCCTCAAGAGAACTACTATTAACAACTCAAAAAATTGGAGTCCTCCAGAAGCAAGAAGGTCTCACTCAAAATCTGACGAGCGGATGAAGTGATCTCAACAGACTCTTGTTGAGTATCCTAAGAACCTGTATCTGCATCATTAAAAGATGTAGGTCGAATGACATCAGTACATTCAATGTACAAGTATGTAATATAACTGAATAACAAATAACTGAACGAAAGGACTGCAATAGATAACAATGTACTCAAGTTGAATTTAAAGAAATAAAGAAGTTAAATCATTTAAAGTTTTACAAAACACTTTCTCATCTTTGAACTCAACATTATAAGTGATATATAAAAATACACTTTAACTCTATTGGGAGGTTCTCTAACTGACAATCATCACTATGAGCTACATGATGATACATCGTCTCGCCCACGTTGCCAGAACTATCTTATACCTTGCTGGGATATAGGACACCTCAACTAAGTGGATCTACTAAGCAGTAAGTATTCATCTAAAAAGTATGATCCCTTACCCATGTTGGCAGATATGGTTTATGAGGATTTTGAGTTGTCTGAACTCATCCCCATATCGGTGCTCAATAATACTCCCAATGATATGCTCATGCTCAAATGTATAAAACATACTATTGGTAATTACTCAAAATAACCTCTTAAAAGAGGTAACTTTTCTGAAATATCTCTGAACTCATTAACTCATTTAGAAATCAAAGTTTCTCTTTTCTCAGTGTAAAAATTGATACATTTGGGAATACTTAGTTCCCTTACACTCTTACTCAATTCATATTTTAAAACTCTTTCTCAAAACTATATCAAAAATGATATTATGATCATAAACATTGATGGCATATCTTGATACCATACTGCTTAAACATTGATGGCATACTCGACTGTCATACTAATCATGTTTTAAAACTCTTTCTCAAACTCCTCCTTACTTTCTCAAAAACTCAGTTTAAAACAAAAAATGTTGGCTTTAAAAGATTCTCAAAATTTCTAACTCAATATAGAGTTCATATTGAAATATAGACATGAACAACTCAACTCAAGGATCTCTTAACAATATAGAAAACTCAATACTCAGAACTCAAGAACTTAGAACTCAACAATACTACTCATCTTAAGAATACTCAATTCATAGGGTTCATGTTGAAATATTGACATGAACGAATCAACTCAAGAATCTTAATGCATAACTCAAGAATCTTGAATGAAAGTCATATGCTTTAATTTTCCTTTAGGGTTTTGCCTTAGGGATTGAGAGAGAAAAGAATGAGGGATTAAGAGATGAAAATCTTATTGGTTTGGGCATTTAATAAGTCAAGAAATTCGTTTAGAGCTTTCTTAGAGGTACAAAGACAAAAACGACCCTTTTTAATGATTTCTCGTCGGCTAATTCGTCATTGCATTGTATCAGGTTACTAAAATGGTCATAATTCTTTACTTGAAACTCGGATTGACGCAAAATTGGTGACATTGGAAAGAAGATTCAAATACCTTTAATTTTATAGGTTATGGGTCATGTAACTCTTTATATTCTATGAAATATGATCATTTGAAGTTGACCCAAGTAGAATCTTATATCAAAACTTAATCGGTAAGAAAACTTTCAACTCAACTTTGTTCTAGGAGATTCTAGTGACCTTAATTGATATCCAAAATCATTCCCACACTAAAGAATTGACCTTTACACATATGAGCAATTTAAGAATCACCCGATACGATCTTATTCAGAAATGAAGAATGGTTTGGGTCTTAACTTAAAAAAAATTGGGGTGTTACACACAGACACTTTAACTTGTATAAAATTGACAAATAGACACATATCTCATATGTGCACGTGGCGTCCTACATGAAAATTTGTGTCCTACATGAAGTTCTATATGTATTATACCATGTAAGATGCATGTGTCTACTTATTTAATTTATACAAGTTTAAGGGCTTACTTGTGCACAACCAAAGTTGGAGGGTATAAATATCAGCTGAGGTCAAATTAAAGGGCGCACATTTGTATTATGCCTAGATTTTTCTTTTAGCTATAAAGTTATTGCCGCATAATTATTTAGCGGCAATTGAATTAATACGAAAGAAGCAAAGTAAATGGCATCGTGTAGTCCTATGACATGTGAACACTTAGTGGTGTCGTTGTTATAGAAAGCATGGTGTCATAGCCTTAGACTTCTACTAAGCACACTATTAAATAATATGGTGGTTTATAATTAGAATTGGTTAAGTCGGTTAAGTAGTCAAGTGAAAGTTGTTATACCAACTTGTAGAGTACAAAGTTAGTTACAATAATTGTGATGTATAAATAGCTGTAACTTGGATCTGGTTCATATACGAAAACACTTTATCTTCTTCTTCTTACTTGAAATGCTCTCTGTGTTGTAGTCAATAAACCATTGATATGGTTTAAAATAGTATCAGAGCCCAGATCGTGTGGGATCGATCTGCGTAGAAGAAGATAGGAACAAGTGAAGAAAATCTCCTAAAGAGGCATCAATGCCGACAGATGAAGCAACATCAATGGCAGAAAATGAAGTCATATCTCTGAATCACAATCATCCACTTTATCTTCAAGCATCTGATGCACCTGGAGTGATCTTAGTCCCAATCAAGCTAACAGGACCAGAGAATTATGCCTTGTGGAGTCGATCGATGAAATTGGCTCTTAGAGGAAAAGGAAAACTTGGATTCGTTGATGGATTATGTAGGAAGACAACTTTCAAAGGAGCACTGGAGGAACAATGGGAAAAATGTAATGCAATCGTGTTATCGTGGATTGCGAGTACTGTTAGAAGTGAATTACTGCCAGGGATTATATATGTTTCAAACGCGAAAAGAGTTTGGGAAGACTTTTATTAAAGGTTTGATAGATCAGATCTAACATGAATTTATCATTTGTGGTCTAAAATTGCAGCTGTTAAACAGGGTACTGACTCTGTAACTTCATACTACTCGAAGCTCAGGGATTTTTGGGCTGAATTGGATGTGATGATCCCATCACTAGGTTGCAATTGTGAGGATTCAACAGCCTATGTGGGACATTTAAGACCACAAAGACTTCTACAATTTTTAATGGGATTGAATGAGAGTTTTAGCAGTATTAGAAGTAACATTTTGGCTAGGAAATCAGTAGTAACTGTGAATGAGGCATATGCAGTAGCAGCACAAGAAGAAAGTCAAAGAGCATTGAGGTTTCAAAGAGAACAAGAGATCACTTAACTCTCTTAGCATGAAAAGCTCAGACATACACTCCAAGGCCAAAGAAGTGTGTGCCTCCTAGTACAATATGTGATCATTGTGGATTCAAAGGTCACTATAAGATTGATTGCTACAGATTAGTAGGATATCCACCAGTATTTCAAGGCAAAATAAAAGGAACTGGTGGTTACAAGAATGACTACAAAGCAGCTGAAGGTTTTAGGCCTGACTTCAAACCAAATGCACATTTCACAAGAAATGCTGATGACTTCAATGATAGAGGAAAGCAAGTTGAAGGTGCACAATTCATAAGGAATGCTGATGACTTCAATAATAGAGGAAAGCAAGATGAAGGTCACATGACACCACCTCAATACCAAGATCTGGTAAACAGGATGGATAGAGCATGAATATCAGATTGTGTTGCTAATATGTCAGGTATGGCTTCTTTAAACTCAAAACCAGGTAGAGTTTATGAATGGATAATTGATAGTGGAGCGACACACCACATCACACCTAATGAGGAATTGTTGACTGCTATTAGAAGAATACAAGAAAATAACAGTGATGGAGTACAAGTTCCAACAGGAAGTAGATGTGATATCAAAAGAATTGGCACTGCACAGGTTCTAGAGGATCGTGAACTTAGAAATGTCTTGCATGTGCCAGACTTCAAATTTAGTTTGTTGTAAGTGTCGAATTTAACCAAGGAACTATCTTGTACAATGTGTTTTTTCCCTAATTTTTGTGTCTTTTAGGGACTCTACGATGTCAAGGTGTTGGGGATTGGTAAAGAGAGGGAAGGATTGTACATTTTGAAGAAACAAATACAGTCACCAGTGCAGGCTATGGCTACTGCAAATATGAGTGGAGATGCAACATTATGGCATTTGAGATTAGGACATGCCTCAGCTGGTATTCTACAACATATTCAATCACTGAAGCATTTATCAAACAAGAATATACAACATGAATGTAAGATCTGTCCCCTAGCAAAACAATGTAGATTACAATTTCCTGTTAGTGAAAGTAGAACATTCAAAGCATTTGAAATAATTCATGTAGATGTTTCCATATAGGAAGCCTCCTTTTGATTAAAAAAAAGCACTATTTTGTCACTGTTGTTGATGACTATAGTAGATACACCTGGCTATGCCTCATTCACTATAAAAGTGAGGTTATTGTAGTGCTCAAAGATTTCATTGCCTTAATAAAAATTCAGTTTGGTTTGTTTGTGAAAACCTTAAGATCTAATAATGGTACTGAGTTTTTCAACTTTTTTGTAAATGATTTACTTGCTTCTCAAGGCATTATACATCAGAGTAGTTGTGCATACAACCCTCAACAAAATGGCAAAGTAGAGAGGAATATTCCACCATGTAGCTTCCAATTAAATGTATTTAGCAATGAACCTAGTGCTACTGGAACCATCCTGATAGCCAAAGGCAATCCAGGGCAAATTTATCAGTTTGTAACCGTTAAGAACCGATAACGTGATAACAAAAAAAATTCAAAACCGTTATCAATTAAATATTGAACCCATTAAATTTAAATCGATCATAAATCAAGCTTTCGTGGCACACTTATTTGTAGATACACGTACACATATATAATCCTGTAATTTTATAAAATATACATATTAAAATGATGACATGTTTATATATACTATTAATTGAATTTAAAAACTCATGAATCTTTTAATGACAATTATCATGAGTTAAAAATAAGTATGTGCGTACGTATATCTACAAATAAGTGTGTCACGAGAGATTGATTTTTTATCGCTTAAAATTTAATGGGTTCAATATTTAATTGATAACGATTTTGATTTTTTTTTTGTTATCACATTATCAATTCTTACGGTTTGAATAAACACGAAAACACAACAACAAAATGATTGAATAAATAATGAAGAAGCAATATTAATATTTTTTGAATGTTTTTTAAAATATTGTAATAGTAAGGCTCATGTCAGCATTCATCTTACCAAACTCATGTTAGTGTGCGCCTTACAAAGCTTATGTTAGCGTGCATTTTTCAACCAATAATTTAACGATATCCATCCTTTCATCCAAATATTGTTCTTATAATTTAATCCTAAATTTTTATTATCATTTAAATTATTTGCTCAATTTTTTTTGCCCTTCTCGCTCCGAAATTCTTTATAGAAAGGAGGCTACCTTGCCGGTCCCCTACCATGTTGAGTACATTGGTGACAAGACCAGTGAAATGGACAATCCTTTTCCTTCTGGTGTACGGCAACCCAGATACGCCAAACAAAATTCAGCATTATTTTATTATATCATTTTATGCACCCATTTGACACCTGGTAGGTTAGCTATTTTGGACAGGAACGATATTGGACCATCTCCGATTCACATCTAGTTTACTCTCCATTCTCTATATTTGGATAGTAAAATAGAGAATGACCTCTTCAATCATTTTCTAAATGACTTTCTATTCTCCACTTATAGAGAGGTGAATTTGGAGAGCTACTATTCACACTCTCCATTTCACTTTTTAATTATTTTGTAGTTAACATATTATTTTACGTATAAGACCATTAATTATATCACTAATATTAGTAATTTATTTTAAATGTAATATAATATTTTAAAAAATATATTATTTAATATATACTACTTTCATTCCGAATTAATAATGTTTCAATTTTTTTAATTTTCGTCACTTTAATATAGTTTGATATCATTATTAATTTTCACTATGAAGAATGCACAAAATTAAATGATAAGATGAAAATTTTAATTTAAAAATGCAATACATGGCATAATAATTTAAATATAAGATAACAATACATAATAATTTTATCACAACAATAATTTAGTAATTCGGTAGGTTGTTTTCATATTTAACAATATTCAGAAAAAATTAGTGTATGATCCACATAATTAGTGTAGTTGTGATTTCGGTGATGCTTGTTGATTTCTTTTTTCAATTATTTGTAGTTGTTCTTATTGCATGAAAATCTCCGATTTGAACAATCTTTAGCTAGACATAAAATAATTAAGGATAAAAATGCTTATTTTGAACTCTGTAATACTTAATAGAGCATTTATGGAAGCAATGTAATAATCTTGAAAGTAGAGTATTTATGTAATTATATTTCATTAATAATTTCACTTTTATTTGAATTGTCCATTACTTTGTATATTATATAATATTAGCTTGCAATTTATGTTATTTAGAAATTTAGGGGGGAAATATAATTTTATAAAAAAATAAGATAAAAATAAAAATAATAATATAATATTAAAGAGAGATTAGAATTGATTGTCTAAAAGAATAAAAAATAAAAATTTAGAGAATAAAATAGAGATTAGGGTTGGAAATGCCCCTACTTTTACGAAACAGGTCAATTGTCTTGAAGCCCTACTTGGACAACTTGTTGCACTGACCAGATTTGTCATTTCTGACAGGATTAAGCTCAGCCTCTCATCACACTTGCTTCACAGGATAAGAAGTATACTGGATAAGTTGATCACCTCTTAAATTCGTCAATAAATTTAATTTAGATGCTTGAATAGAATATCAATTACGCACTTGAATATATATGCTATTTTTTTTTAATTAAGTAGCAATATTAATGATGCTTATTAATTGTTAATTCTAGCAATATTATTAACTTTACAAAATGCAACAACACTAATTTTGCAAAACGTATAAAATTCAACTAATCTTTGTATTATGTTGTATGCCATACGTATATCATGCATCTGCTTGAAATACACTTGACATACAAGACATATATGACATATATATACACAAAGATACATAGTTATATACATATTGATATGTTCTTATATGGCACATGTGCGTGATTGTAGGGACACTGAAGCATATAGGACAACATACATCAAACATACACCACACCTACAATGAGATACAATATGCATCCACACCGTATATATATTTGTAAGGCTGTGACTCCATTGCCTCCAAGAACCAATATATTCCATAGTTCATAAGCCAAGAAACTAAAGAGAATAATGGATTACATTAACATTTTGCTAGGACTGTTATTCGTCTGGATTTTGGTGCGTGGAGTATTGATTTCACTTAGAAGAAGAAGCAAAAGAGTTGCACCAGGTCCCTTCCCTTTGCCAATCATCGGAAATCTTCACTTGCTTGGTGATAAACCCCACATATCACTTACCCAACTCGCAAAAAAATATGGCCCAATTATGAATCTCAAATTGGGACAAATAAATGCAGTGGTCATTTCGTCGTCCGTCTTGGCAAAAGAAGTGATGCAAAAGCAAGATTTAGCCTTTTCCAATAGGTTTGTTATTGACGCTCTCCGTGCCTGCAATCACAATGATTTCTCAGTTGTATGGCTACCTGTCAACAACTCTCAGTGGAGAACGCTTCGTAAGATTATCAACTCTCACATCTTCTCAGGTAAATATGCAATTGAGAGCCCTGGCCCAATTTGTTTACACTAAAGATTAGAGTAGATTGATTTTTTTTTTCCCTTTATTATATTCACAGGAAACAAGCTAGACGCTAATGAGCATCTGAGGACAAAAAAGATCCAGGAGTTGATTGATTACTGTCACAATAGCAGCAAAGGTGGTGAAGCAGTGGATATCGGCAGAGCAGCTTTTAGAACTTCCTTAAATTTGTTGTCCAACACCATTTTCTCTAAAGATTTGACTGATCCATTTTCCGATTCTGCTAAGGAATTTAAAGAATTGGTGTGGAAGATCATGGTTGAAGTTGGTAAACCCAATTTGGTGGACTATTTCCCCTTTCTTAAAAAGATTGATCCACAAGGTATAAGACGACGCTCAACTGATTATTTTACTAAAATTCTTCACCTTATGAGTGATTTGATCGATGAGCGGCTAAAGGAAAGGGAATTGGGAAATCGTGAAAATGTTGATGTGTTAGATGCCCTTCTCGACATTAGCCCTGGTGAAATTGACAGAAATCAAATCGAGCAACTGTGTTTGGTTGGTTTATTCTCTACTCCTACTTGTCCCATTTAAAGAAACTTTCTGTTCATTTGTTTTATTTTATTTGTTTCTCTACGTTGCATAGTATACTCCACTGCAAAGTATAGTCCTACGCAAATGGTTGTCATAAATTACTGATGAGTTAAGTTATCTTGAATGATATGATTACCTTTCTCTGAAAGTTGTGACGGGTAGAGGGAACATTTTATCAAATATTTTCTTGGTTTGAATTTAGTTATCTTACTTTTCCTTTTAGTTTATAGATAAAATAAAATGACTCTCATACCTATTTAATTATAAATTTTCACATAACATGTTGAAGATTATAAGATTCAATTAATGACATTTGGTACATTCTACGTATTTTCAATTTAAGATCACAAAATTTAAAAATCTTTGTTATTTTCTTAAATTCGGTGGCAAATCAAAATCGAAGGGGAGTATTTATTAATTGTATGTTCCAACAAGTTGTTTGTTTGGTAGCTTGGTTAAATGCTTGTGGCAATAATGCCATGCCTTATCAACAGTATTCGGTCCCCTTTTCTTCCGTGACAACATTTCAGTTTGCCTAATTGAAAGCAACATATGTTTGGAATCTCACTTGATTTTATATGGTATATTCTATAGGATCTTAAACCAGTAAGTTTTGCAGGACTTGTTTGCAGCAGGGACCGATACGACGTCAAATACATTGGAGTGGGCTATGGCTGAACTACTCAAGAATCCAAGTGCTTTGGAGAAAGCACAAAAAGAGCTTGAACAAGTAATTGGCAGAGGCAAACTAATAGATGAAGCTGATGTTGCAAAATTACCTTACTTGAGGTGCATCGTCAAAGAAACCTTTCGAATACACCCACAAGTTCCTTTCCTAATTCCGCGCAAAGTTGAGGAAGATGTTGAGTTTCATGGCTATACTATTCCAAAAGACTCACAAGTTCTTGTGAATGTATGGGCAATAGGGCGCGACTCTAGTCTATGGGAAGACCCTTTGGACTTTAAGCCGGAGAGGTTTTGGGAGTCAGATATAGATGTTAGAGGTCGGGATTTTGAGCTAATTCCATTTGGTGCTGGTCGAAGAATTTGCCCTGGATTGCCTTTGGCAATCAGGATGATTCAAATTGCGCTAGGTTCATTGATAAATACCTTTAATTGGAAGCTAGATGGTGGAATTGCCCCTAAAGATTTGGACATGGAGGAAAAATTTGGTATTACCCTGGCAAAAGCTCAACCTCTGCTAGCAATCCCTATTCCACTGTAGATGTTGGTAGATCAAGAATTAATACTACAATATCATATTAATATATGTAAAAATATTCTAGTGTATAATATGTCTATAAGCGTTGGATCATTTGGATGTCTGTCGAGCACTGTCAAAATGCTATATAAGTCATTGTATTTGTAGATCTATATATACTTGTGTATCCTTGAAATAAGACCATGTCACCATCAAGGATTATGTAATTCTTTCTAGGTTTTCAGTAATGACAATATTATTTGGAGTAACTATTTTTGCCAAGAACAGAGGAGTAGTTCTTAAATTATAAAATTAGAAATTAAGCATAAGAAAGTAGTCACTCATCCTAATTAGATAGAACCTTCTAAAATGCGTTGTTGAAACTATGCACACACTGCAACAACACATACTTTTAGTTGCAATAGATTTTCAGACATAATACTAGAGATGGCAATGGGGCGGGGCAGATGCGGGGCGGGGTGGGTTTAAGGCTATGTGGGGCGGAGTGGGTTTAAGGTTGTGTGGGGCGGGGCGGATGCGGGGCGGGTTGAAGTGGATTTTAAAAAAATTAATGTGGGGCGGGGCGGGTTACGGGTATATGTGATTTTATGTGGGTTCAAACTTAATTTTAACTTTTTACATGTTATAAGAGTGATAGAACATTAATTATTAAGATAATTTCATTAAAGCTACTAAAATATTCAAGATAATAACTGAAAATAGTTCAATAAAAAATAATACAATTTCTTACATGTTTTCCAATTGACCTCTAAAAAATAAAATTTTAACTTACTATCCTATTAAATTAATACAACTTAATGAAAAAATGAATTTATTTTTATGAATTTTATTTTTAGTATCAAATATAACTAGAAAATGAAAATATTAAAAAAAATTATGCGGGGCGGGTTCATGCGGGGAGGGTCTATGTAGGGCGGGGTGGGGCGGGTTGAAAATGAAAAGAGTTATTATGCGGGGTGTGCATAATACATAAACATGCTTTTTAACTTGACCTCAACTGATTATGTCCTCCAACTTTGGGTGTGCAAACATAGGCACTTTAACTTGTATATATAAAATTGACAAATAGACACATACCTCCTATGTGCACCTACATGAAGTTCTATGTTGATTATGTCATGTAAGATGTATGTGTCTACTTATTGAATTTTATACACGTTTAAGTGCTTACTTGTGCACACTCAAAATTGGAAGGCATAAATGTCATGAGTTGAGGTCAAATTAAAGGGAGCGTATATGTATTATGCCTAGATTTTTCTTTTAGTTTTAATATTTATTGCCACAGAATTATTTAGCGGTAATTGAATTAATACGGAAGAAGCAAAGTAAATGGCATCGTGTAGTCCTATGACATGTGAACACTTAGTGGTGTCGCTGTTATAGGTTGTAACATCCGGCAATTTGAAATTTATGATGCAGACGCAGGTATACAGGATCAGCATCTAGCACGCCGTTGATCTAGCTGAGCACTCTGTAGTCAGTGGTGAGCCTCCTTGCTTCCGGAGGACTCCGTTATTTTGTGTTTCTTAGTTTGTTTTATTAGGGTGTTGTGGGGTCTGTCCCAACATCCATCTCAGTATTTTAGAGGCTTCATAGACAGTCAGTCAGTTAGTTTTGAGTCTCTCATGCATGTATATATCTAAATATTCTATTTTGAGACTCGAGTTGCCTTTTTGGCCAGATTTTATCAGTTGGGTTGTTTTATAACCTTGCATTGCATTGAGTTATGCTGTTGAGTTAAGTTTCCGCTGAGTTAAGAAAGCCGGGCCAAGGGTTCGCTTGGGGGCCAGCAATGGTCTTCGAGTGCCGGCCACGTCCAGGGTGTAGGCTCGGGGCGTGACATAGGTAGCATGGTGTCACGACCTTCGACTTCTACTAAGCACATTGTGCGGGACTTTATAACTCGCTCATGAATCTTTCACGATCTTGCAAACTCTTAAGCCTTTTTGACACTAAATTGCTAAGGGAATGAAGAAAAACACAAGGGAATTTCCTCTCCTCTCCTCTCCTCTATCATGCTTGTCATACTTAAAGTCTGTCAAAGCTTCGGCCTGCGTGATGGCTTCATCAATAATCCTAACATATCGGCGTTCCAACTCCATCTTGGCCCAATTTTGTAGTCCATCCATGAAGTGGAACAACATATCTTCATCTATGAGTAGAGTTGTCAAAAAGGTCCGGCCCAGCCCCATCGGGCACAAGCCTCACGGGCCAAGGAATCTAAAGGGCTAGGGTGGGCCAGCCCTTCATTTGGAAGGGCCTGCAAATGATCAACCCAACCCAACCCTAAAAGGGCCGAGGGTTGGGGCGGGCTAGCCCTTCTTTTTTTCTTTTTTCATTTTTTTTCTTTTCAAACTTATAATTCTATAACATCAAGAAAATGAGAAGATTTTCAGATCAAATATGGCAAACAATGGTGTTGTTTCAAGAACACTAGCAAAAACTCTAGTGTAATTAGCATGTATCTCGCATACCAAATTCCGTGAGCGAGATAAGAGAGTGACAAGCAAGATGGGAGGGAAGCGAGGGCGTGAAATTTGTCTATGTATCTAAGATACATGCGAATCTACTTGGATAGAGTGTATCTAGAACAAATTAACCTAATTTTGAGTTCATATATTTTGAGATACATGTATCTGGACGTACCAAAATCTGGTAAGATTCATAATATTACAACATAGTGTGTATTTAATTTTGAAATTAAGTATATCTAAAATTAAATTCGATTAAAGAGGTTGTTAAATGTAGGACAAACTATAACTTTCGTCGTATACTTATATAAAGACAAAAGTCAAAAATTTCATAGCAGAGTACACGAGAAATAACACATTGGTACACGAGAAATAACACATGAGGCCCCTATATAAAGCTATGGCTCCATCGCATTCCAAGACCTCACAAGAAAAATGGACTATGTGAACATTTGTCTAGGATTCTTCTTCATCTGTTTTTTGGTGCATGGAGTATTGATTTCACTTAGAAGAAGCAAAAGAGTTGCACCAGGTCCATTCCCTTTGCCAATCATCGGAAATCTTCACTTGCTTGGTGATAAACCCCACATATCACTTGCTCAACTCGCAAAAAAACATGGTCCAATTATGAATCTGAAATTAGGGCAAATAAACACAGTCGTCATTTCCTCGTCCGTCTTGGCAAAACAAGTCTTGCAGAAGCAAGATTTAGCCTTTTCCAATAGATTTGTTCCAGACGCACTTCGTGCCTGCAATCACTCTGGTTTCTCTGTTGTATGGCTACCTGTCAACAACTCTCAGTGAAGAACGCTTCGTAAGGTTATGAACTCTCACATCTTCTCAGGTAAAGAATGCAAAATTGGAAGTTCAATTAAATTTTAGACGTGGCCAAATTTGATTTTTGTCCCCTTTATATATTCTTAGGTAACAAGCTTGACGCTAACGAGCATCTCAGAACTAAAAAGATCCAGGACCTGATTGATTACTGTCACAACTGTAGCAAAGTTGGTGAAGCAGTAGATATGGGCAGAGCATCTTTCAGGACTTCACTGAATTTGACTTCCAACACCATTTTCTCTAAAGATTTGACTGATCCATTTTCCGATTCTGCTAAGGAATTGGTGTGGAACATCATGGTTGAGGTTGGTAAACCCAATTTGGTGGACTATTTCCCCTTACTTAAGAGGATTGATCCACAAGGTATAAGGCGGCGCTTGACTGAATATTTTACTAAGGTTCTTCACCTTATTAGTGGTTTGATCGATGAGCGGATAAAGAAAAGGAAAATGGGAAATCGGGCAAATGTTGATGTGTTGGATGCCCTTCTCAACATTAGCCCTGATGAAATCGACAGGAATCATATCGAGCATCTGTGTCTGGTTAATTTATTCTCCACTCCTCTTTTTCCAATCCTCAATTTTCTGCTTGTCTAATTGAAAGCAACATGTCATAGGATCTTAAACCATTAAGTTTTGCAGGAAATGTTTGCAGCAGGGACCGATACAATATCAAATACATTGGAGTGGGCAATGGCTGAACTACTCAAGTATCCACATACATTGGAGAAAGCACAAAAAGAACTTGAACAAATAATTGGCAGAGGCAAACTAATAGATGAAGCTGATGTTGCAAAATTACCTTACTTGAGGTGCATCGTCAAAGAAACCTTTCGCATACACCCACAAGTTCCTTTCTTAATTCAGCGCAAAACAGAGGAAGATGTTGATTTTTGTGGCTATACTATTCCAAAAGACTCCCAGGTTCTTGTGAACGTATGGGCAATAAGGCGCGACTCTAGTCTATGGGAAGACCCTTTGGACTTTAAGCCGGAGAGGTTTTGGGAGTCAGAAATAGACTTTAGAGGTCGGGATTTTGAGCTGATTCCATTTAACGCTGGTAGAAGAATTTGTCCTGGATTGCTTTTGGCTATCAGGATGGTTCCAGTAGCACTAGGTTCATTGCTAAATAGATTTAATTGGAAGCTACATGGTGGAATTGCACCTAAAGATTTGGACATGGAGGAGAGTTTCGGTATTACCTTGGCAAAAACTCAACCTCTGCTAGCTATCCCTATTCCGGTGTAACTGTTGGGATAAACTTAAGAACCTATGTAGTTGCTAAATAAGCAGGCTGTTTGCCATGAAAAATCAAATATTGTTCATTTTGTTTGAATTTTCAATGTAGAAGTTGTGTTTGATCATACTTCTTGCAAAAATTATTTAGAATTTGATTTTTTTTTTCTAAACTTGATTTATACTCTCCAATCTCTAAAAACTAGTAAAAATCACTTAATATGACTAATCTGTCTAAAACATACAATAAAATCTACTCTAAAAAGAGTAATATTTTGATATAGATAATTATATAATGTCATAGATTAGATCTCATATACGAAATACTACATACTATCATCTAATAGTGACCTCTCCTAGCTCTCCTCGACTCCTTTACACAGTCTATTCTCTGCTTGATTTCCTTCTTTATTTGG
This sequence comes from Solanum chiquidenum, assembly GCA_029582725.1. Lineage (NCBI taxonomy): Eukaryota > Viridiplantae > Streptophyta > Magnoliopsida > Solanales > Solanaceae > Solanum > Solanum chiquidenum. The sequence continues at coordinate 6,540 of JAJOOS010018947.1, read as the reverse complement.
GATATGACGAAACTTGTATTTACATGTATACTCCTCGATTCTCCATATAGCAACTGTTGTCTCCTTTTTAAACTGCCTCCAATGTCTCCTCTTAAGCTATTTCAGGCTACAACAATCCACCAAACTACAGCAAACACATAGTTGAAATCCTCCAACCCACACAACATCAAATTCAACGTGAAATTACTTAAAATTGAATGAAAAAGTCACACAAATCATAAGTTATAGAATTCTACTTCACAGTTTGCATATAATCACAAAATACATATGAAATTCCTTTAATACGTGTTCAGAATGCTCTAAATCATTTTCAACATTCAATCTTTACTTTCCAAACAAGAGTAAAAAGATTCAAACAATACATATATAAAACATTTTAGGGAAAAAGGTCTAAAAAATATATCCTAACTTTGATCGAAATTGCTGTAACAATACCGAACTTTGGAAAGGACCTGTTACCCCATGCACTATTTAATAGTGTATTTTAAAGGTATATATGTGTCCACGTGGACATCATAAATATTGCATCATTATAATTAGTAACGTGTCCACGTGAGCACATATATATCTTTAAAATACACTATTAAATAGTGCAGGGGTAAAATGTCCTCCAGAAAGTTTGGTATCGTACCAACATTTTAGGCCAAAGTTGGAATATTTTTCAGATTCTTTTCCCAACATTTTACAGGTACCTGCATTTTTTCATTTTTGTTTTACATTACGAGTTTATAGTTTGCTAAGTGTATCTACCAAGTTCTATAATTAAAAAGATTATCATCTGTACTTATATATATATATATATATATTAAGAAGTTTATTTGGGAATAGTTAATATAATCAATGTTTAGTCATTTTAAAAAGTGATTTGACAATAATTAAGAGGGGTAAAAATGGAAAGTATTGTCTAATTAATGTCTTAATATTCTTTTCTTAAATGGTGTCAATAATCCAACAATTCAATTATTTTGAAATAGGGAAAGTATAATATAGCAGTTGGCCTAATTCAAATTATTATCAACGTTAGAAATTATTCCCTCGTGATGAAAAAATTCTTGGTAAAGAGTGTTTCCCCTTGAGTAGGGCATTACATAGCGTAAATTTGAATTAATTGAATTCCAATATAAATACGAGACATCGGATAAAAAAAACAAAATAAATTACTATCAATGTTTTCGAGTAGGCCGTAGGAGAAATGGGCCATAGCTAACACTTATGATTTGTTGTACACAATTTTGGTCTATATATAGCTCTACCTCATGGATCATTTTTCTTCCACGCAAGAAGCTTAAATGGTACTCCCGCTCATTTGAACTCGTCAATTATATTAAAAATATAAAAGAAATAAATGTACCCCCCTCCGTCCTAACTCCTATAGTAGTTGATCGCTTTTTTTTTGCACCGTTCTTAAGAAATAATAAATAAGAAGATAATTTTTCTAAGAGCTTATTTGGATTGACTAAAAAATAGCTTTTAAGTCAAGAAAATAAAAAAGTCAAACTTAAATGACTTTTAAGTCAAAAAATAAAAAGAAGAGGGAATCCTACTTTTGGTTTTTAACTTTTTTTCAAGTCATTTTAAACTTATTTTTAACTTTGTCAAACACTCTCATAAGTCAAAAATGGCTTAAAAGTATTTTTGATCAAGTTTTAAGCCAATCCAAATAGACACTAATTCACTACTTAAAAAACTTCTTGGAAATCTAACAAACAAATGTGAACACTTTCAAAAAGAATTATTGAAAGGGTAATGTAGAAAAATAATTAATTAATGTGTTCTTGATTTAGTAAGGTGATCAACTAATATGAGACAACTATAGTATAATAATCAACTAATATGGGACAGAAGGAATATATTTTAAAGGGAAAAAGGGAAAATATACCCCCAAACTACTATCGTAAATGATATACAAATACTCTATGTCATACTTTTCGGACATTGGTACCCATTCCGTCCAAAAATCAGAGCATATTTTCCCTTCACTCTAACGAAAGAATAATTAGAGACACATGGCGCAATTCTGTAACACCTCGCTATTTGAAAGAACTAGAAAGAACTAGAATTTGGATGAAACCAATTTTGGAAATAATCAAATTTGGAAAGTTTGACAAAATTAAGCTAAGGATGAGTTTTGGGTCAACTTCAAACGACCATAACTCCTAGATCAAGATGAGTTAAGTGTGCTACCAGATACCGTAGGAAAGATATTTGAATTATATTTCCAACGCCACCAAATTTGATCGATTTCAAATTCGTATGAGGGAGATATGGTCATTCAAAGTTGGGTTGTCTAGATAAGGAAAGTCAAAATCGGATTTTAGAAGGGTATTATGATCGTTTCACTACCCAATTAAAAATTTCATTTTGGTAACTAAGTTGGAGTCTAAACTGATTGGATTCAGTTTACGCTTTACAAAATTAAGTTAGGGTTTTGAGAGAAGAGAAAAGAAGAGGAGAAAGGAGGAGAAGAAGTACGGATTCATCGCGTTCTTGAAGTTAAGCTCGTCGATTTCGCCAAGGGTTGATCCCCACGAGGTATGTGAGATCACATAGCCTTGGGTTAGTTCACCCACGCGCCAATCATGATTCAATTTCATGAATTTGTGTTCTTGAAAGTATAGAAATTGAGTTCTTGATGGATGTTGTTGAAGTTTCTATTGGGTTCTTGATTGTTAAAGTTCTTGAGTTAAATTCATGAAATTTGATGTTGTTTTGAGTTGATTCTTGCATATTTTGTTTATGTATTCGAATCTAAACGTTTGGGAAAGGAACCATTCGAATCTAGAGAGTTTAGAGTTAAAAAACGAGCACAAAAATTTGTCAAAAACCTGGGGAAGGGGGCTGGGGCCACTCAGAGCGCCCCAAAGGAACTTCTGTAGTTTGGGCTCTGGGGCGCCGCGCTAGCCAGTGCGCCCCAACCCAGCTTCTGAAGTTTTCCCTCTGGCGCCCCGCACCACTCAGAGCGCCAGGGACCGGCGTCTTCTACCCTTTCCCACTTCTTTCCGTTTGAGTTTCCTTGAATCATACCTATGTTTCCTAGTTGATTTCTACACTCTAAGGTAAGTCTAAACATCATGATATCATCTATAACACGAGATCATGACTCTTGAATCCATAAATCAAATTCAAGGTAGAGCTGAGAGTCAAGCCAAGAGAGTTCTTAAAGTCTTATGCAATCGTTTTAAACTTGTTTTAAAGACTTAAGCCTTGAGTTTGAGAAAGAGTAGAGACAAAGTCAATTCTTTAAATGATATATGGGAACTAAGTAATACCAAAGAACAAATGTTTTCACATTTAAGATAAGAGGAAACACCGATTTCCAAATGAGCTTTCATGAGGAGTTTTGAGTTCCATCTCTTTTAAGTGATAAGCTTTTTGAATAATTACCTCAAATCACAGAAAGAGTTTTCTTTTAAAACATATGAGCTGATCAAGTATATTTTGGGAGTAGTATTGAGCACCGATATGGGTACGACTTCATAATGTCTCAAGTCTCCATAAATCATGTAGACATCGTGGGTAGAAAGGGTCATACTTTTCAGATGATGCCTTAGTGCTTTTTTAACATAGACTAGTGGATCCACTTAGTTGAGACATTCTATATCCCGGCAAGTTATAGGACAGTTCTGGCAGCGTAGGAGAGATGTTGTATCATCACATAGCTCATAGTGATGGTTGTCGGTTAGAGAAACTCCTATAGAGTTATATTACTTTATTATTTATGTATATTGAGTTGTTTATTACTGTCTTAAATGCTTTATATAAACTGCACCTTTACTGTCATTTAATTCTGCATTTGAGTTGAGTATCCATGAGTTGAGTAAAGTTGAGGTAAGTGTTCTTTCAGAATTCATTACAAGCGTATGTCATGTTTAGTTTTCCCTCGCATAGTCGTACATTCAATGTACTGATGCCATTTGTCCTGCATCATTTTATGATGTAGATACAGGTAACCAGGATCATCATCCAGCGCCCCGTTGATCCAGTTGAGCACTCAGAGTCAGTTGGTGAGCTTTTTTGCTTTTCAGAGGATCCCATTTTCATTGTTTTAGTATTTCAGTTGTTAGGATGATCGGAGGTCTTGTCCCGACATCCCTCATTGTTTTTAGAGGCTTCATAGACGGATAGTTATAGTTCTCTAGTCTTTCCATTTTCAGTTGATTTAAGTGCATTTGATTTCTTTATTAATGCGTAAGGTCTTCTGCTGAGAGTCTATCTAGGCAACGAGTTCGCTGGGGCCAGCAATTATTCTTGAGTGTCAGTCCCACCCAGGGTGTAGGCTCGGGGCGTGATAAATCACTCAACCTGATTTGATCATATAATTAACCCAAAATTTAAATACCCGTCCAACAACCTGTTTAACCCACCCGATACACCCATTACTCACACTAATACTAACTTATCCAAAAACCTAAAAAGATCTTTCTTTTTAGGGTTTCAAGCTTGTTGTGAAACCCGCTATCATCATAAAGCTAAAGAAGGCACCGACAACAAAGGAAAAATCCACCACCTCCTCCACCGTCGTTGCTGCCGCAAAGCCGAAAGCAACAACCCTAAAGAAGAAGGTTGTAGTGAAGAAAGCCAAACCCGCAACAGCAGCAACAAAGCAAGGGAAGAAGACGGTTACTGCTCCGGCTAAAGCAAAGAAAACTCTGGTGAAGAAAGTTGCAGTTGCTAAAGTGAAGAAAACTTTGGTGAAGAAAGTTGTGAAGAAGCCGAAAACTATTAAGTCTCTGGCAAAGAAAGCGAAGAAATGAAGAAATTAATCTGAATTGGGTATTTGAATCTATAAATTACTTTTACATTTCTCTAGTGATGATAACAAATCCACCTTTTTTCTTCTTCCCATTTCCCTTCCGTTTGTAGTTTTTACTCGTTCTCCATTGTTAGGGTTTTTTTGTTTTAGGAGTATGACTTGTGCTCTATTCAATAGATTTGTATGAACAAATGAAGAATTAAGCCAAAATTTTAGGTTTATAGATAGGTTAGTATTAGTGTGAGTAATGGGTGTGTTAAACGGGTCGTTGGGTGGGTATTTAAATTTTGGGTTAATTAATTGGTTAAATCGGGTTGAGTTGTATACTTCCGTTAGAGTGAAGGGAAAATGTGCTCTGATTTTTTAACGGAAGAGGTATCAATGTCCGAAAAGTATGACGAAGGGTATTTGTGTACCATTTACGATAGTTCGGGGATATATTTGTGTAACATCCAAAAATTTGAAATAGCTATGAAGAGGCTTAGAATCGGAAATAGTCATTTTTGGAAAGAATTAAAACTGGAAATTTGGTTATGGGAAAAAGTGAGTTTTTGGTCAACTTTGAGCAGTCATAACTCCTAGCTCAGGATGAGTTAGGTGTAGTTCCAGTTATGTTTACGAAGATCGTGGAATGATATTTCCAACGCCGTTGAGTTTGCTCGATTCCGAGTTCGTATGTGTGAGTTATTCCCTTTGGAAGTTGGGCAGTTGGCAGGGAAATCCGTCCGGAAAATGTAAGGGTATTTTGGTCTTTTTCCTAACCAATTCTTTTGGTTATATTAGTGTGTTAGACTGATTTTAGATCAGTTTTTCCCATTTTTTAAAAGGGTGAGAGCAAGGGTTTGAGAGTGAAGAGGAGAAGAAGAGGAGAAAGAGAAGATCAAGCAAGGTTTCGTCAAAGATCGTCGTGGATATCGTCGGGGGTGATCCCTACTAGGTATGTGAGCTCATAGTGTTGGGGTGGTTCTTTCCCCCACCCACCAAACTTGTTTTAATTTCAAAGAAAAGGTTGGTTGTGTTTGTTGAAGTTGTTGGTTGTGATGGGGTTGAAGTTCTTGTTGATTTGGGACATGATTTGGTTGTGTTTTTGAGTTGAATCTCTTGTATGTTTGAGGGACTTTATGATTCTTAGTGTTTGGGGTTGAATCCTTTGAAGTTAGGGTGGTTTAGAGTTGGAAAAAGAGGGAGAAAAGTCGAAGTTTTTCTGGGAAAAGGGACTTTGAAGTCCAGCCCTTGGGGCGGCGCGCCAGCAGGCCCTCTCTGAACTTTGAGGGCTGGCGCTCCGCGCCTTGCAGAGCACCAAGGACGCCAAGTTTCCCCTTTCATTCCCCACTTTCTCATGCATGTTTCTTGGTAATGTACCTATGTTTCATAGTTGTTTTCAACACTCCAAGGTACGTTTAAACGTTAAGAACTCGTCCATAAACATGTGATCATATACCTTGAATCCATAATTCAATTCAAGGCGAGTTAGGATCAAAGTCAAGTGAAGTTAAGAAGTAAGCTGAGCAAGTTTCTTAAATTTTTTCAAAGTTTTTCAAGAGTCTTTATTGAACGTTTTAACTTCATTTAAGGCTCAAGTTTCAAGTCAAGTAAAGAGTATAGAGTTTCAAGTCAAGTGAAGAGTATAGAGTTTCAAGCTAAGTAAAGAGTCTCAAGTTTCAAGTTAAGTCAAGAGTTAAAGTTGAGTTCATTTCTCAAAAGCTATTAGGGAACTAAGTATTCCCAAAGAAGTTTATAAATGTTTTCACATTTGAGTAAGAAAGGAACAATGATTTCCAAAAGAG
>JAJOOS010018946.1:0-22945 GCA_029582725.1 Solanum chiquidenum | reverse complement strand
GGGGAGGTTTCTACTTAGTAAACTTGAAAGTTGCTCAGCTTAACAAGATTTCAGGTGGTCTTGGTATAAGAATCCTGAAAACGCGGAATGCTTGATAATGAAATGGATATGGAGATATGAGGGAGAACATTAAACATTATGGAAAGAGGTCATTCAAAACAAGTATGGGAAGAACAGTCCATGGTGCACCAATACTATCACCAACACTTCAGGTCTCCCAGTTTGGAGATCAATAAAGGCCTTGTGGGCCAAAACTCTCAGATAATGTCACTTGTAAGGTAGGCAATGGAAACAAAATTCTTTTTTGGGAAGATATATGGAAAGTACAGATGGCATTGAAGAACTCCTATCCTAACCTATTCTCTTTTTGCACCAATCCTGGGGCTGATAATTGGTCCAATCATGGGTGGGACATCTCCTTCAGGAGATATTTTAATGATTGGAAGTGGATAGATTGGCTCAACTCTTACAAGAAATCAACAGCTTAAAAGGCACTACTCCAATCCCCGACACAATCATATGGAACCAAGTTAATGATGGTAAAATTCTCTGTGAACTAACTCTACAAAAAAAAGAAGGGAGCAGCCAGGATGTGGGATAGAACCATGGAAGCAGATCTGAAAAAGCTTGGCACCAACTAAGGTTAAATGCTTTTCTTGGCTGGTGACCAGGAAAGCATGCCTTGCACAGGAAATTCTGAAAAGAAGGAGGTTCCAAATAGTATCTAGATGCTTCTTATGTAATAAAGCAGAAGAAACTAATAGCCATCTGCTTCTGCACTGCAAGATAACTGCACAAATTTGGTCCCTATTCTTAAGTCTCACAAACAAAATGGACAACGCCAGAACATGTTGCAGATCTGTTGAGTTGATGGATTAGGAGAGGAGGAAACAAGAGTCAAAAGAAGTGGTGGAGAACAATCCCAGCTTGCATTCAGAAAGTTAAATGAAATTGTATTATATCCTATTGAGTTTTTTTGAAAAAGATATTATATCCTATGAGTTTTGGTGTAACGAGGAATGTATAGATGAAGTAGAACAGATAATTGATCTATTAAGTTCACTGTGACTTCTCTTTTGTATTTAGTTTTTCTGGTTCAATATTTATGGGGTCTCCAGCTTTGAGGTATGTTTAGGAATACAACATTACCAATTTCAGAAAACATAACTCATGGGGTGAAATTGCATCGTAGTGAGTTGATGTTGCTTGTGTAAAAAAGTAAGGGAAGGATCATCAGCTGCTATATTGCAATTCTGAAACGGAACATATTCAATATTTAATTTATCATGGGTACAACCTATGGCAGTGGCAAAAGCTGTCGCAAGTTGGACAAGAAAGCTGAGCTCCAGAAAGAAAGAAGCGTGGAATGTAGCTCCTTCTGGCATTTTTTGGTTGATTCCACAAGAAATAAGAAACGGCATAATTTTTGAAGGTATGGAAAAGTGCGTAAGGCCTCCATGAGGTAGAGGTAAGGTCTGCGTACACTCCACCCTCCCTCACCTGTGGAATTTCACATGCACTCCACCCTCCCTCACCTGTGGAATTTCACTGGTATGTTGTCATTGGAAAAGCACATAAGGAGGGCTTAAAAGCTCGTTTTTCTTCCATTTATACTTTTGGTGCAAAAAATAATTCCCATACTAAAGTTTTGATGTATTTACAATTGCATGTAAGTTGAGACCATCTTAGTTCAATATTAATAAACATCTTCATATACACCCAGAAAAATAATATACATCAACCCCACATACGCTGTAAAAACTCTCAAATCATAGAGATATTTTGTACGCAAGATAAAACAACTTAACTCTATGATCTTTAGCAGACCCGTAATGTCACAGAAACACGTGCTGCTAAAGAAGAAAACAAAGAATCTAGATAGAGTGGCATTGTCATACACTACTACGTACAGAGTTCAATATCCAAGCAAGTGCAACAACTTAGATCAGAAATAGAACAATAAATTGCACAATAAAAGTGAAAGAAACGAATTCAATGGACCCTCTTTTTATTGTTAAAATGAATGCAATGGAACTTACAAAGCCATAGCCTGTTTAACCCATGAAAAGAGCTTCAATTTTGCTTTGCGTCCTCCACAGTGTCATCAGAATCAGAATCACTGGCATTATAGCCTAAAAGGAAGAAAAGACGAACACCACACAATAACAGTGAACCAATATAAAAATTTATCAATAAAAAATAGCAAACAGATATAATCAGTAAACAGAAAGTCTACATACCTGGGCGTTTATCACTCACTTTCCATGCCGATGACCGACTCTTTGAAGCTCGGGTAATCCAAGCTCTTCCCTGTACCCAAAATGACCAATCAGTAGAAGCATTTCCCACATCCTCAGAGACAGCAAATAGATACGGAAAACCAAAAAACTGTCAATGTTTCAAACAAACTAAAACTCTACTTCTGGGCAGAGGAAAGAGTGGAACTATTTTATTTTGACTGCTTTGAAAACTTTGTGCAACTTCTAGTAAATAGATATATGAAATTGAACAGGCACACTGTGGTTATTCACTGCTTGGATTACAGAGAAGATAAGTAAGCATGTAAATGTTGGTACATCCTCTTAATCATGTGTATCTTCATTAAGAATAAACTAAGCACTTAAATCATGCAGGCACACTCTAATTTTTCTTCTCCTTATCTTCAATTATTAAAGAGTTCAAGTTCAATTGGATTGTTGCTGTCTTCACATTCTGTTAATTATGGGTTTCTTCTAGTAGTATTTATAAGGCACCCACGAGCTTGAATGTTTAAAGATATTTCATGTGCTTGACAATCATAAACATTTGTTGTTGGCCATTTATCCCATTTTCACCCTTGTTATCGAAACTAATGTAAGACCAACATATTTGGAGGATTCTTCTGACAAAATAAAAAATATGTAATTGTCAGTGAAGTTATTTCTTTTTTTTTCCAAAATCCAAAAAGCTCTTCTTATTTGGAATAGGTAAGAAGGTTCAGCATTTGATAAAGTCAACTTTACCTGTATAAGCACAAAGAGTGTCAAAACTTCAAGTGTAAGAGCAGTTCAGACTGCTGTTTCAACAATACGTTTTATGGTAGTTTTCTCTGTTCATATCTTGTCAATGGAAAACAAAAATCTCTACACTAGGTTATTTATAAATCACAAAGTTCTAGATTCTTAGCAAACTATGAGCAACAATAATTGAACTAAGACAAGGAATAAATGGAAGAAGATCATAGAAAGAAAAAATCAAACACCTTCTGTGCATCTCTGGATATACCATAGCCACTAAAATACATCTGACCAACAAGGACCTGCATGTTAGCGTCACCAGCTTTCGCCTCCTTGAGAGTATCGTGGAACCACCGCTTGACACAGTCAGCCACCACGTCAGCAAGAGGTAGCTGCCGCTGGTTCGACGAAGAAGTATTGGAATTGGAATTGGAATTGGAGTTAGAGCTTGCTTCTTCCATGTTCTTCTTCAGCTTCAGCCGCCGCTCCGATGAATCGCCGTCGACCACCGCCCTAGACTTTGCGGCCACAGGGGATGGAACTGACCTAATTCTGGATGCGGGTTTGACTTGGGTCGGGCGCTGGATTCTGTTGGAGCTGATTGTTCTGGCAAAATCTTGAATTCTATTTGGTGAAGGAAGCGATTTCCCCATAAAACGTCGCAGAAAAAAAACCCACTAGGCCACTACTTTTTGAATTTTCAGTAATTGCAATGCCCCTCAAGCAAATATTTGGGTACACCCACAAAATTGATTTAAAAAATATAAATTACTTCTTAATGTTCTTCTCTTTTTTTAAAAAAACGTTTTTTTAAATGATGAGATTTATATTGCTTTAGATGTTGGGACTTGAGGCCGCACTCAGAGATATTCATTTAGTTTGTTTTCTTTAATCAAGTGGCAATAGAAGATGTCTTGATATCCACAAATTAATTTTTTAAAAAGGTTCATTATTGTTGATTTTTTGAAGATTAAAATTTTAATATGTGTAGCCAGTTTTTATCGATAAAATTAAAATTACAGCTTTTAATTCTTTTGAACAAGTACTTTGCAAAGATGAAACAATAAATTTGTTGCATGTCGTATAAAAAAAAATCAGAATAATCTTAATAACTGACACAATTACTTGTGATAAAAAAAATTTACACAACTCTTTTGGTTATAAGATCAATTGTGAGAAAAACGATGTGTTTAGAGTTAAGAAGTGACAATTGACAAGGAGTGGCTCATTATTCTCGTAAGAAGTGAATGGAATATTGAGTGGAGCTTTATATTAAGGGTTTACAATAGATACTTTATATACCTAGGTATAAAAATATAAATATGGTAACGGTTTATTTAATAAGGTTAATCCGTCCCTCTACTGCAAAGTCGCTAATTATAAATTTTTAAATTTGTTCGCCAACTGTGAATGTGATAGCCACTACTAATAACCCAATTTTGTAATTGGTCTATCAATTATGATTTGATTTTGAACAATCTTAGTAAAATGTGTTTCTTAATGAAGTCTTAGCTCATTATTGGTTGTAGGATTTGACATAAATATCAAAAAATAGAATCGTATCAAACTAATTTGATTCTTCGGTATGAATATAATTTTATTTTTTAAAATAAGCTTGGTATTTAATTTGAGGGTATCGATTCTTCGGTTCTCCGAAGAACTGAACTTGTATTCCATAATTGGAAATCTAAAATTCTACATGTCGGAAATCTTAGAAATAGAACAAATTGCTCAACTTTTTGATATCACTATACTCAATCTTAACTTTGAACACTTTTGTTCATGATTTCTGTTGATGGATTTGTTGAGTAACGAAATTGTTACTTGGGGTCTTGTGTTGTTTGTAAATAAGAACAATTATTTTATGTGAAGTGTATGATTATAAACAGTTCTTTTTTATCAAAAGGATAGATATATTAGAAATTACGTAATGTCAAGCATATTGTTTGATGATGCAAAACAGAAGTTTGAGTCGTGGTATGGCCAGTTACATAGTTGTTGCTAGGATTGAGTTTTCTTAAATACATAGTTCCTGTAATGTCTGCCCAAGTTAGTTTTTTTGCACACATTGGGGGAACTAACAAAAAGGTTGTATTTCCAAAGGTGTTTTGCTTCATTCCTTCCTTGTTAAGCATATCCGCCACCTTGTTCTGCTCCCTAAAGATGTGTGTTGGCATTGCTGCTTTCACCTTCTTCATTAATGACCTGCATTCAGTGGTTAGATTAGTATAAGGCTGATTATCATTCTCAAGTAAGATAATTATTTCTTTGGAGTCGGTATTAATTTCCAGCGGTTGCATTTTATACTCGACTGCCATGAGCAGTCCTTGTCTAAGAGCACGCAGCTCAGCTAGGATGGGATTTACAAAGGCTTCCTTACTAGTGAAACCAATTATTCAGTCGCCTTTGTGATTTCTGATGACTCATCCAATAACCCCCCCCCCCTCTCCAGACGTACGCTTCGCAGCTCCATCTGTGTTGAGTTTAAACTTGCCTATACTAGGAGGTTCCCACTTGACATGAATGATGTGATTTCCTCTCTTCAAAATGTGCTCACCTTTTATGAGAAGTTAGAATTTTGTGGCTTGGTTGATCATATCGCTGAAGGAGATGTTGTCTTTTCTTTTATTGAAGAGGTTTTGGTTTCGTTGCAGCCAGATGGACCATAGGCATTGAGGGAAAACAACCCCTCAAGAGATAAAGGTTGTTGTAGTCCTTAGTGCTTAGGTTGTTGTATAACTTATGTCAATCGTCTATTGAGATCAAGATCCTATCCAACTTGTGGCTAGAGGTGTTGTTAGCCATGACAGTGTTCCAGAACTGAACTGCTTTGTCACATTTGAAGAAAATATGGTTAATATCTTCATTTGTGTGTTCACAGATTTGGCATGTTGGTTGGACATTCAGGCCAATTCTGCTTAGATAGTAGGAGTTGGGTAGCTTTCTGTGGTGTACGAGCCAAATGAGAGTCTTGACTTTATTTGGGCAGTTCATACTCCAGATCCATTTAACTCCTTTGTCCTCACCTCCCCAAGGTATTTGGGGGATTTTGATTGGATAAGTGATGAGTCCACAAATTGAACTCATTTAGGGAAATATTTTGATAGAATTAGTGTCCTCAAATGCATATTTTGTCTCAATATCTAATGAAAAGCCTTAAGTTTCAGGTATTTGGAGTTTGAGGCAAACCATGGACACTACTTGGCCAAAAGGAACAAGGCGGCTGAAAAGAGCAAAGAAATGAAGGCCTGAGGATCACCGAGCCCAGTTGGCGAGTCGCCGATGAGCCTGGAGATCGCCTTTTGTTCCAGTGTGCTGAGCCCTAAAGGAAAGGATCAAATCGGCAGAGAAAAGGAGCAGTCGGCGTGTCGCCGAGCAGTTCCGCGAAGCAGTACTATGTCGCCCAATGATCCAAAACATGATGATGCTGAAAGATAGAGCAAGACGGCGATGAAACCTACCAAAGGGCGGATCGCCGAGTTGATCATCGATCTCGACTAACGACGCCGAATTATCCGCTGCAGCACAGATTTTTGAAAACTATAAATACTTGTTGAGAGTTGTAGCTTAATATAAGATTTTTAATATAGAATTTTTAACATAAACTTTTGATTTCTAAGTTTGGAGAGGATTTTGAAGAACTTGAAGGTTCAAAGGGTTTCAACTCCAAGATTTTGGACTTGGGTCTTGTGGATTCTTCACTCTTGACTTTTTTTGAGACTTAAATCTTCATACCCATTTGAATGCAAACTCATATTGGTATAAATTTCTATCTCTTTAGCATGTCTAGGTAAAACCCCAATTCTTGGGGTGTGATTTTGTGAATATGGGTTAGATTATCTGTTGGGTCTTGCTTGTTGGTGGTTTGTTTTTTGTTTGGATATGATTTCGTTTAGTAGTTATGGTGGAACTTAATGAAATTGTAGTTGCAAATACGATTTCACCTTTGTGTTTTCAGCTTGCTCGAGAGATAGGTCGTAAAACTAAGACTACTAAACTAATGGCCAGTGGGAGTGGGTCGACATGAGGTTCAACTCGAGAGAGTGAACCCTAGTCTCATTCCCACACACTCAGCTCGAGAGAGTGAGTGGGCTAAGGTGGAGGTTGTGCTTAAAAGCGGCAACTCGGTGTTCTAGAGAAACGAGGTTGATTTGGGGTAAGTTACTCGAGAGAGAATTTACCCCCACTATAGTCTAGCCTAGTCACAAATATTCAATGAATTTACTACCAAAAGCATGTACCCAATGATTTAGTCTATCCCGTATTCCTACCACATCCCAAGAATCTCGTCTCCATATTAATATATTTCTTTATTTTCACTGTTTTTGCTGATATTTATTCACTTATGACAAACCCATCCCCATTGTTAATTGACGCTTGCATCACCCTCATTTATTTAATATGTTTATATTCGACAATGTTTTTAGCTATGACTAATTAGAACTTTATTTTATTTTTCTATTAATTTTCACCACCACTCCCTTGGGACTCGACCCCAACCCTTGGTTGGGTTATTATACTATTGCACGATCGTAGACACTTGTATTTGAAGTTGTGTCTTGATTACACAAACATCAAAATGGCGTCGCTGCCGGGGTGTGGTGTCACTTGAAAATTATTAGTTTAGTAAAAATTTTATTCTTCTTAGTTGTAGTTCACTTACTTAATTTTCAGTTTTGTTTCTATTGTGTGTTGAAAACAGAAAGCATAAGTGTTAATGGAAGCAACGGCAGCCAGGTGGGCCACCAAGACGACATCAGAAATCTCAACGATGTCCAAGAGCCCAACATTAATGACCCCCATCTCATGGGAGGTATTATGGCCATCCGTTTACCTCTAGCCGAGGGAAATGCAGTGTTCCACATAACGAGCACTATGTTGCAACTCTTGCAACTAAAGAGACTTTTCAGTGGGTTGGCTCATGAGGATCCTCACAAAAATCTTCGAAACTTCGTGGACGTGTGAAAACCATTCTCTTTCAAAAACATCTCTGAGGAGTCAGTTCGGTTAAGGTTATTCCCTTTCTCGTTGATGAAGGCGTGCAAGTGGCTGGCGGAGTTGCCTCGCGAATCCATCACTTCTTGGGAGGAATTGGTAACCGCATTTAATGTGCGATTTTTCCCTTTTTCGAAGATGATGACTCTTTGGGATATCATCCAACGCTTTAAGAGTTTGGAGGGCAAGCCAATCCATGAGACTTGGCTGCGATTTAAAAAGTTGGTGCTACAATGCCCGACTCATGGTCTACCCGACAATGTCTTGCTACAGTACTTTTACCGAAGCCTAGATTCAGTAAACAAAGGTGTCGCTGATCAACTTTCACCTGGAGGCCTGATGCAGCAACCATATGCAGTAGCAACCCAACTCTTAGATGGCATGACGACCATCAATAGGGAATGGTACACTTGTGAAGACCAAGTCTCCCCTCTCACATTCAAGCTATCCAAAGAGCAGATGGAAAAAGATAATGAGAGAAACCAAAGCATGGCCAAGATCATGACACAACTTGAAATTTTATCTAAAAATATCATGGGGGCTGGTGCCCGTGGTGTCAACGTTGTGGGGGTCGGGTGTGCAAATCCAAAGGAGGCAAAATTTGAAGCCTTGTATAATGAGGAAGTGAACTTCCTAGCCAACCAAGGTGGTGGTTATCGTTCAAACTACCTAAGGCAGGGTGGTAACCAAGGTTGGGCTAGAGACAAAGGATGGAAAGATCGTGAATGGAAAGACCGTAATCCCAATTGAAATAATGGGGAGAAGGACATGTATGTGCCTCCCCACGACCGCCAAAAGTCAAAGGATACGGAAGGCGGTAGGTCTGAGGATATGATTTCAAGTTTTCTCAACAAAGTTGAGGGGTCAGACAAGACCTTAAAAGAGATTAAAGAAGATGTGTCAACCCTCAGCCAAATTGTTACCTCTCATTCCGTCTCGATCAAGCAATTAGAAACCCAGAAGGGTCAGATTTTGTCGCATTTAAATTCGCGACAGAAAAGGGGATTGCCTATTGACACTATGGCAAACCCTATTAATGAAATGTGATGGTGAACTTGCATCGTGCCACGACGTTAACTAAGGCGATGTTTGGGAGGCAACCCAAAACCCCTTTATTGCTTTATTTTGCTCTGAGAAAATAATGGTGTGTTGATTGTACAGGTGGAAGTGTGGAGAGTGATTGACAAGTGCAAAGTGACGAGCTACAGGTCCAGTCCGTGATTCGATGAAGGGTTCAGCGACCCCGAACCAGACCGCCATTAGACTCAAGACCAATTTACATTGGAGTCTGTAAAACTCGGCGACCACACAGAATTATTGGCGAATCACCGACCATGTTGGTGATCCCGAAGGAGACCGCCGTTGGACTCCACAATAACTGGAGATCCTGTAAAATTCGGCGAGACAAGTGGCAACTTGGCGAAATGCCAAGTGATTCTGAGATCAGGACCAATGTCGCCAAATGGGCAAAAGCTGGACGGTTTTTCAAGCCAAAGGTTTAAAAGTTTCAAACTCGTTCCCTCTTCCTCACTTTTTCATCTTCCCAGAATCACACATGCACTCTAGTTTTACATACCTTGCATCTTTGAAGTATATTTAGTGTCGAATTATGCTACGAGTTGGATTACATTGCCTTATAGCATCTCGATACCCATTTGGACGACATAAAAGGTTTGTTTTCTCTAACCCCATGATTATTTTGTCAAAGTTGTACTCAAATGCAGTGGCATTACTTTAATGGTGTGTGTTGGGCATCTCTAGTAGGATTTGAATATTTGTTTGCCTATTAGGTTCACAGATCTTGCCCGTACTAAATTAAATAGTTAATAATGATGCTTTGAAGTGGATGATATATCGTGGGTCGTGCATGATTGTCATTGGGTCTAAGCTTAATGTGAGTTGTGCATGCCCTAAATTTTGTTTTCGAGGTTTGCGGGGTTGAATTCGGAAAGTTGGGTTGAAAGTAGGCACGTTTGGTCATTTGGCGAGCTGGATTGAGCTCGTCGAACCACCTGATGGTTCGCTTAAAATCCCCATCTCGCCTATAATTTAATGCTAAATGTGATGTTAAGTTCTGTAATTCTCGATGAGAAGTATGATGTCGCCGAACGCATTCGGCGTCTCACCGAAGGACTTCTGGTTCGCCCTTTGTCTACACCCTTGTATTTTCTATGCACTGCACTCGGCGAACCGCCTAAACGGTTGCGCGCTTCGCCAACTGGTTCGGCGAAGTAATTCTGCAATCAAACACGTTCTAACTTTTTCTCGAAGCTTTGCAGAAATGGCTAGACCAAAAGTTGTTGGAAGAGATATGATACCCCGACAAACAAGAGCGAAAAATTTCAAGAAAAATACAAAGGCAACAAATCCTCCCAAAATGGATAATGAGGGCAAGAAGCTCAGTGCCAGCAAGAGAACAAATCCCCGAGACCCCACCACTCCCTCGTGGAGACGTGGATTCTTCACAGCTATCCACTCCTTTTTGGCGGCTCATGACTTGGACAATCTTAGTAAGTCAGCTACTGCTGAATCTTCTGAAGAATCCCCGGGGGCCATTATCAAATTCCAGGCTGACACATCGGGCACTGATGCCCAGAAAGATGGAGCGACTGTGTAGACAAGATTTTTCTTTACCTCTCTCTCTGTCTTACATATTTTTATTTTTGGATACTTTTATTCGCATTTGAGGACAAATGCTTTTTATTTGTGGTAGGGTGAGGCCCACATTTTGTGTGTGCTATTGATATTCGTGTTTTGTTTATATTTGGGTTGTGAGCTTGGATGTTGTTTAAATACTGCATTTTTGTGGATGTTTGAGCTTATGACTCCTTGTTGTAAATTGCAAAATAATTTTGACCACCCTTCCGGAAAAAAATTGTGTGTTGAATGTGGCTGTTCTTTTGCAAAATTTGAGTCTCGGTTCCGATCAATACCGATGACTTGAATAGTGCTCTTAATCGAACGAACATGAATGTACGGCTACAATGAGTCCAAATGAAGTCACATAGACAATATGTGAACTCTTTACATCTCGTTATGACTAGCCTAGTATCGAATTGAGTTTCTTGTGATAATCATTGCACACTAGCAAAAGTGTAGAGTCTTGTTTGACTGTAGTGTCAATACCTAGTTTGATGAGCTTACTTTGAACCATGTATGATAGATCCTAGAATTTGCCTCGTTGGTTCGATCGACTAAGTAAGGCTATCTCTTGATATGATCTTAGGCAACTTCGAAGAGTGTGAGCCAATTTGGCATGCACCTCTTTTGTGACCAACCTTGTGAGTGTGTGAACCTCTCTTGAACACCCCTTGAGCCTTACCTTTCTTTGGAAGAAACTTGATGAAATCATACCCTTTCTTTCTCCATTACCCATAATCCTCTTGATTTGTGGTTGATTGAATAGCCAACTTAGGCTAAAAAGTCAAGAAATCCAATAAAAGTCTCCTCTAACCTATGGTGTTGAGAAAAATGGAACCCCTCCATATTTAAAAAAAAAAGAAAGAGAAAGAAAGTTGTGGAATAAAATACCAAAGGAATGGGGTTTCCCAACAATCCATGGAAAGTGAATAATAGGATGACTTATGAGCACTAAAGAAAATGATGAAAGAAGAGGAAATGAAGTGTTGTGAGTACCACATTTCATGAGGATGAAAGTCATTGAGCCTAAATGACCATACCTTTTCACTCAGCCCCATTACAAGCCTTGAAAAAACCTTTTTTATCTTGAGTGAGCTGAAACAAATGTTGATCGGAAAATATGGGCAAACCTATGAGTGAAAGCATGTATTGTATTCATCTTTGTGAGTGTGAGCGTTGCATTTGATTTCGAAGCTTTAAATTGCAAACCATTGTGTGTGAATATGGAATCATTCCTTGTGTGAGGGCATTTGAACACTTTGGTTGAGCTTGAACTTGCATTTGAAGAAAGTATAGTGAGCATGAGATTCTTTGATATTGGTGTGTCACAACTTGAATCTTTGGGTACACATTTGATCTTTGCATAAGTAAAGTGAGTCTTGTTGTGTGCATTCATGATTGAGTCTTGTGTAGCACTATTCGAAACCTCCTTTTTGAACGACTGAACTTGAGTTTGCTTGAGGACAAGCAAAAGTTTAAGTTGCGTGTGTTGATAAGCCCACAAATTGGACTCATTTAGGGCAATATTTTGATAGAATTAGTGTCCTCAAATGCATTTTTTGTCTTAATATCTGATGAAAAGCCTTAAGTTCATGTATTTGGAGTTTGAAGCAAAGCATGGACACTACTTGGCAAAAAGGAACAAAGCGGCTAAAAAGAGCAAAGAAATGAAGGCCTGAGGATCACCGAGCCCAGTTGGCGAGTCTCCGATGAGCTTGGAGATCGCCTTTTATTCCAGTGTGCTGAGCTCTGAAGGAAATAATCAAATCGGCGGAGAAAAGAAGCAGTCGGCGTGTCGCCGAGCAGTTTCGTGAAGCAGTACTATATCTCCCAAAAATCCAAAACACGACGATGCTAAAGGATAGAGCAAGACGGCGATGAAACCTACCAAAGGGCGGATCACCGAGTTGATTGGCAATCTCGACTAACGACGCCGAATTATCCGCTGCAGCACAGATTTTTGAAAACTATAAATACTCGTTGAGAGTTGTATCTTAATATCAGATTTTTAATATAGAATTTTTAACATAGACTTTTATGTTCTAAGTTTGGAGAGGGTTTTGAAGAACTTGAAGGTTCAAAGGGTTTCAACTCCAAGATTTTTGGACTTGGGTCTTGTGGATTCTTTACTCTTGACTTGTTTTGGGACTTAAATCTCCATACCCATTTGCATGCAAACTCATATTGGTATAAGTTTCTACCTCTTTAGCATGTCTAGCTAAAACCCCAATTCTTGGGGTGTGATTTTGTGAATATGGGTTAAATTATTTGTTGGGTCTTGCTTGTTGGTGGTTTATTTGTTGTTTTGATGTGATTTCGTTTAGTAGTTATGGTGGAACTTAATGAAATTGTAGTTGCAAATACGATTTCACCTTTGTGTTTTCGGCTTGCTCGAGAGAGAGGTTG
Source organism: Solanum chiquidenum (assembly GCA_029582725.1). Taxonomy (NCBI): domain Eukaryota; kingdom Viridiplantae; phylum Streptophyta; class Magnoliopsida; order Solanales; family Solanaceae; genus Solanum; species Solanum chiquidenum. The sequence continues at coordinate 9,908 of JAJOOS010018946.1, read as the reverse complement.
TAAAACTAAGACTACTAAATTGATGGCCGGTGGGAGTGGGTCGACATGAGGTTCAACTCGAGAGAGTAAACCCTAGTCTCATTCCCACACACTCAGCTCAAGAGAGTGAGTGGGCTAAGGTGGAGGTTGTGCTTAAAAGCGACAACTTGGTGTTTGAGAGAAACGGGGTTGATTCGGGGTAAGTTGCTCGAGAGAGAATTTACCCCCACTATAGTCTAGCCTAGTCACAAATATTCAATGAATTTACTACCAAAAATACGTACCCAATGATTTAGTCTATCCCGTATTCCTACCACATCCCAAGAATCCCGTCTCCATATTAATATCTTTCTTTATTTTCACTGTTTTTGCTGATTTTTCATTCACTTGTGACAAACCCCTCCCCATTGTTAATTGACGCTTGCGTCGCCCTCCTTTATTTAATATGTTTATATTCGATAATGTTTTTAGCTATTACTAATTAGAACTTAATTTTATTTTTCTATTAATTTTCACCACCACTCCCTTGGGACTCGACCCCAATCCTTGGTTGGATTATTATACTATTGCACGATTGTAGACACTTGTATTGGAAGTTGTGTCTTGATTACGCAAACATCAATAAGCTTATAGGCACTGCTAGTAGTGAACTCCCCATTGTTGGATAAGCCCCAAATTGGCCTATCTTCCATAATTGTGTTGGGGTTCAGGTGGATTGCTTCAATGCTTGCATTCAATTCCTATGGAAGATCAAAGTAGATACTGTCCAGGTTCCAATGGCCATTTACAACAATGTCACTTACCATCAGGCTCTCCTCCCCCTCGTTTAGGGGTCCATGGACAATGTTCTTGATGGATTCTTGGTGATGGATCCATCTATGGTTGAAGAAGTTGGTTTTGTTTCCATTGTTGACAACCCACCTCAATCCTTCCATGGTGTCTTTACAACCTTCCATGAATCATTTCCAAGTTATGGAGATGGGTTTTTTCCTCCAGTCAGTTACATGTTGGGAGTATTTGCTGGTTAATATTTGACCCCACAGAGAGTTTGGATTTTTAATTAATCTCCAGGCCAGGTTTGCATAAAGAGCTTTGTTTCTTGTTTCACTTCTATGCAAACCTAAAACACCATCAGTCTTTGAGAATGTGATGGTGTTCCAGTTCACTAAGTGCATTTTTTTCTTTTCTGCACTGGTTCCCCAGATAAAGCTCCTTTGGATCCTGTTGATGATCTTGTTGGTTTTGGCAGGAATCTGGATGTATTGCATTATGTGTGAGGGGATGCTACTTATGGAAGATTTTGCAAGGATAGATCTACCAGTCATGTTCATAAAGTTAGTTTTCCAGCCTGCAAGCTTAGAATTCATAGAGTCAATGATGAACTGGAAGTCATTATGGATAGGCTTCTTGTGAAAGATTGGGAAGCCTAGGTATTTGCCAAATGAGTTGCTGGATTGGATGTTGAGGAGGGTAGAGCAAAGGGAAAAGTTTTGGCTAGTACAATTGGCAGAGAAGACCACTTTGGATTTATTATGATTGATGCTTTGGCCAGACTTTAAACAAACACTATTTAGAGTCTGGAGAATTGTGTTGCAGTTCTGGGCATTGGCTCTAGAAAAAAGGGTAAGATCATCAGTAAAGAAGAAATGGGAAATCCTAGGCCCAGAGTTTGTGAGTTTGATGGGGTACCGTGTTTTATTGTTAACCTCATGGTTAATATCTCTTGATAGCCTTTCCATGCAGAGGATAAAAAGGCAAGGGGACATAGGATCTCCTTGCCTAATGCCTCTAGTGGGTTCAAAGAAGTCAGTATTTCCCCCATTTATCAGAATAGAGATGGAGTTGTTGCTGACATAAGACATGATGAGATTGGTAAGCGTGGGTGGGGGGGACTTGAAGAACATGAGGGATTCCCTGACGAAGGACCATTCTAGCTTGTCAAAAGCTTTTTCAAGATCAATTTTTAGGATCATGTTAGAACTTTTGCCTTTCATTTTGTTGAAGTGGGAAATGAATTCTTGGACAATGATGGCATTGTCAGAAGCTCTTCTATTGTAAAGGAAGCTTGCTTAGTTATGGTCAATGATGTTAGGGAGGATAGGTTTGATCCTATTGACAATGATTTTGGTTATCAACTTATAGGTGGTGTTGTAGAGTCCAATAGGTCTGAAGTTCCTAATGCTAGTGGCATTGGAGCATTTAGGAATGAGACACAACAAGGGTAGTATTAATGTGACTGGGTATATTGCTTGTTGCAAAGACCTCTCTGCAGAAAGTAATGGTCTTTCAACCCACCTCCTTCCAAAATCTTTGGTAAAACAGAGAGTGGAGCCCATCAGGGCTAGGAGCTTTGGTAGGTTTAAAGGAGTTGAGGGCTTGGATGATCTCAGAGTCCCTAAGGGGGAGTCAAGCTCATTGAGGGAATGAGGGGAGAAGGTTTGGTGATCCTGAGTCCCATTATCTCTGATGGAATATTCTTTACTGGTGGTGAAGATCTTAGTGAAGTATGACAGAATGTGAGTGGTTATCTAATTATGGTCAATAAGGGAGTTCCCTTGCTCATCTTTCAGGTTGGTAATCATGTTCCTTCTCCTTCTGTTGATGGTGGTTGTGTGGAAGAACTTGGTATTGGCATCTCCCCGACTTAGCCAATCAATTCTGGACTTAGTTTTCAAGAAATCTTCTTCCACTTTGAGAATTGCTTCGTATTTCTTTAAGAGCTCAACTTCTAGGTTCGAGAGGAAGTGGTTGTAGGCATAGGCTGCATACTTTTGGATTCCATTTAGCCTTTTCAGGATTTTCCTAATCTTCTGAAAGATATTACCGAAGGTGTTTTTGTTCCATTCCACAACCTTTTTTTTAGAAGGAGTTAATGAAGTTGGAAAGGTCTAGGGGGGAATCAAAATAACTTTTCACCAAATTCTTCAAGGTGGGTGCCCACACCACATGGGCTCCATCTTAAAGGGCTTGTCTAGGCCAGAGTTGGGGGGGATTGTCCAACCTAACTTGGAGGGGGCAGTGGTAAGACTTAGTTCTAGGTTGATGGGTGACAGACACATGGGGGAATCTCAAGACCTAGTAGGTATTGGCCATACACCTGTCTAACCTCTCTAGGATGAGGTTAGTCCTATTTTTATACCTCTTATTGGTCCAGGTGTATTTGCAACCTTTATAACGAAAGTCTACCATGTTGCATTGATCTAAAAACTTTCGAAAAGCATTTGCCCTAGACAGATTAATGCCCCTGCCTCCCAGTTTCTCGCTAGCTTTGAGGATGTCATTAAAATCACCCCCAATAACCCAGTCACCCTTCATATTCTTAGAAATGTTAGTTAACTCAGCCTAGAGATTAATCCTAGTAGCATGGTCATTACTAGTGTAGATAGCAAAAAGGAACCAAGGTTCAGTTTCAGTCAATACCTGGACCATGACTTGGATGCTTTGAGAAGTCATAAAGATATCACTCAGCTTCAGGAGGTCCTTTTTCCACATAATGACAATGCCACCCGATAATCCAGTTGCTACAGATTGGATCTGAGAGTCAAATTTCAAGACTTTTGTTAGCCTTTTGTGCTCCCCCATTCTTGTTTCAAGCAGGACCAACATTGTTGGCTTGTGCATTTTGACCATAGCTTCGCACTGGCGCCTAAAGCTGGAGTTATTTGCACCTCTAACATTCCAGATTATGAAGTTCATCAAGGTTTCCTTCAAAGGTGGGTTGTTCACTGGGTTCTTCCCCTTCTCTACCTGAGGAAGCCCTTTCGATTCTTGTTGTGCTTTCATTGCAAATGCCAGTGATGTATTGTCTTTCTCGCTCCTCAAGTTCAGCGAGAGTTTGGTTATCCTTCTGGGGCAGTACACCACCGTGCACTCTCTTGACAATTCTTTGAACTCTCTCAAAATGATGTTTTCCAATACAACGACTTGAGTTTTTTTCTCCCCAAAGGAGGCTAGGAGGAGTTCCAGCTCCTCGTTGCTCCTCCTTAACTTGTGTTGATGATTATAAATAGTTGAAGAAGGTTACCATCAAGAATAAGTATCATATTTCGTACATTAATGATTTAGTTAGATAACTTCTTGACACTTTGATGTTTTTGAAGATTAACTTGAGGTCAAGATATCACCAATTGAAGATTAGGGCTTTAGACGTCCCTGAAACATCTAAATCAAGATTAGTAGGTGAATCACCTACTTAAGAGTTCATAGACCCAAATTAATGTGCTAAAAAGACATGGGACAAGTCAAAGACCCATATACTCAAAAGGCAGTATATATTCATAAATTTAGGTCAAAAGTCATATTACACAGTTTTTAACCCCTACTCGTTTTCTCCTTAGGAGTTGTTGGTTTCATTTTTGTTTCCAAAAAGTTTAAGGTAAGTATTTGACAATATTTTTTATGAATTTAACATGAAAGAGTTTGTATATGTGATTTGGGATATATTTATGTATTCAAACACCATATTTTAATCACATTTTTAGCTAAGTTCTAGATATAATCTTGTGAATATCTTTGTATTCATTGATTATATGTTGTGATGAGCTAATATATATGATTAGATTCATTTCAAATAAAAAAAATAGCAAGAAAAGACCCATAGGATGGATTGGAATGTAAAGCGAAGTAATACAAGCTAAAACGGAGTAAAAATAGCTACAAGAGAACCGTGAGATGAATCTGACACCCCATTTGTACAAGCACTAAATTTCAAAGACTCAACAAAAAGGAGACAAGATTTGAGATGGATACGTGTGCACCAGAGCCCTGTGAGTGAGCCTTGTGTCGCATCACCCTATCTATTAGATAGGGTTTGACCTACTCAAAGTAGAGTCCAATCGAAATTAAATTTTCAACTCTATTTTATGTGTGTGTGTGCGTGCGTGTGACAACTTTTAGGGTTATGAGTTGCTTCAACTCATTAATAGAGGATTACAACTTAGTTTTAGAGATTAGAATTCACTGTTCTTAATTTTTAGGGTTTATTATATAACTTTAGTAGATTATTGTGGATAGAAAAAGAGTATCTTGCAACAACTACATTAATTAATAATTTTTTTATATTCATGTTCTCTAGTAGTTTAATTTATTATGGTTATTATTTTCCTCTAGTTATGAGTAGCTAAACCTATAGCTAGGATTATGAAACTTTGAATATGAATGATGATAAAAATTCTTTATAATAAATATCTTTTCATGAACATATTTTGTATTACGTTTTTTTTTGTAATTAACATATTTTTTATTATTGTTGACAACATTATAAAGAACTCACATATATTTTAACATGCTTGACCATAGAAGTACATATCACAAAAAAAAATCATTAACAAGAATTTGGTGCTACCAATCACCACATAATAACTTGAGCTAGAGAGATGATAGTTTATTTGAGAATTTTGATGCATGAATAAATTACTTTGACACTTAAGTATCGAGAAAAACAACTTAGGATGTTATTCTCTTAATTGGGCCGAGAGGCTTTAAAAGACTTATAGATTTGTCAGTTTTGCACAATGAATACACTTGAATTAATTGATAGTAAAATATTTTTTTGAGTTTTGATATTTAAGAACGGTAACCCTAGTTCGTCTTTATTGTTGATAAAATCGATGTAGTTAGTAGATTCTCATAGAACCCTTCAATTTTTCAATAATAGTTAGTGATTTGAATCTTAACATCAAATTATAAAAGAACTTTAGTACGATAGTACGCTCTATGTGGGATTCGAGCTTGACATAGTTGGACTACTATATTTTACTTCGATCGCTTTAATTTCATAAAAATGTGTAATTTGGGCAACATCAAAATTATGATGTTGTTGTCGGAGAGTGTAGTTTAGAGTTTTAGAATTTGCAGAAATTTATAGATAGCTATTATTTCTTTTGAAGATTACAATGGATATTTTTTTTGTCCACTGTAGTATTTTTTATAATTAATGTATGATACTAAGTGTTAATGACCTCCCATGATTCTAATTGACCCAGAAAATAGAAAGAATATTTAGACGACGAAGACTGAATTTTGCAATGAATAAAGAGAATGAGCATGAGTTGATAGCTGAGGTTTCTTTACAAGTGGGTCATGCTAGAGTCATTAGACCTTCTACACTTATTAGAAATTCTACTTTTAACATCACCGACATGATGTTACACTTAATGAATATGAATGATTTATTCGATGCTCTACTTCTTGAAGATCCAAATAATATCGTAAAGACCTCGTAGGGATGTGTCTACCTTACAACCTTCCCAGTATATTTTAAGAAGGAATTAGATTGAGGCAATTCCCATTTTATCTTATTGGTGAAGCAAGTACATGACTTCCGGAGTAATGTAAAGCATCCATCACTATCTGACAAAATTTATAAGTGAATTCTTAAAGAGGTTCTTTCCTCCAAGTAGGTGTATTCATCTTAGGGATGAGATAAATAATTTCATATAAGTTCCGGGTGAAGCACTACATAAAACTTGACTAAGATTTAAAAAACGCAGTTCAATGTCCTATCATAATCTACCAACTAAGGTGTTGCTAAAGTACTTCTATAGATTATTAGATGCACTCAACAAGTCCACATTATTAGAAAATAGATCTATAACAATAACATATTAGCAACGGTTATACAACTGTTGCAATAGCACATCTATTGTAACACTCTTAACTGTTGCGATAGACTTTCGATCCCACTAGCATACTTCTAAAATAAAAGTGTCGCAATTAAAAAATATTCATTGTCTTAAATTTCTTTGTTGCAACACGTAATGAAATCATTGCAATATACCCTTTGTGGCAATGGTTTTTTGAAAATAATAATTTATTACAACACTTTTTACTTTCTCTTTTATAATATTTTCATACCCAACATAATTTTTTATTACGGTCCAAGACTACCCCCTAAACGTGACATGATAAATAGAATTTTGAAAGACCTTAAATGAACCACTTGACATAGCACTAAGATGAAAACATAAATGAAAGAATCATGAAAATAGAATATAAGTCTCAAAGCTCAACTCAATATGATACCAAATAAAAGTCCGTAAATGCGGCATATACTTTGTCTAACAACAAGCCTCTACTACATAATAAGTGACTAGTACAAGCCCTAGATCACTTAAAGAAATCTGGAAATGACAGCAAGTCTAAAATGACAAAAAAACATAAATGTGGCCATGTCCTCGAAGCATGAAGACTCACCAAGTCTGGACAAGTGGATCAAAATGTGTGTTAATCGCAAGCTAGATGTGGTGCGCCAGATCCTATATTATAAAACAATATAGGCACAAGAGATGTATGTAGTCATTACTCTAAATGTACTGAGAATGGAGAATGAGGCATGAGTATAACATCATAAGTCTGAAAACATGATAATGCAATGACCAAGTAAACATAACCTAAATCTGATCATATGATTTCATAAAAACATAGTACAAGGTCATGCATTATTCTTTAAATCATAACATTATCTTTGAAGAAGTCATAAAGCTTTGTGGGAGATATCGTTAATCGACATAAACCATGTGAGCTATAACATGGAGTTCGATGTAATGCTCCCATATCGAAAAGAGAGTGTCTTACTTGCCAAGGTAGGTACCATAATCATGAGTTAAAGTGAATGCACTAGCCAATGTCCAATCGGGACATATCTACGAGGGCACGTAGTTCTGAGATTTGAGTAATCGTCGTTAATCCAACTCGGTACTAAGTAAATTTCCAATGAAAAACATGTTTAAGCGCACCATATTCATTGTATTTGAAATGGTAAGAATCTAGTAATATCAAATTATTCATAAAATCTCATAAGAATGGCTTCTTTAAAAATCATGATTTCATAACATATTCATAAACGATACTTTAATAAATAAAAAACATCTAAATCATGATAGTCTTTTCATAATAAAAGGGGCACTTCAATCGAAAGTGGCCAAATCATATCATTCTTTCCTCATAGGAGGTACTTCAATCGGAAGCCTCAATTTTCATAAACATAATTGGTACTTCAATCGAAAGCATCATTCATTCATAAATCCATTCATAACATCATGCATGCATATCAACATAACTTTGAATCATATCATAAAATACTGATATAGCACGGATTCATGAAAATATTATTGAAAATATTTAAATATGATCAAATCATGTATAGTAATATCATTCATGATGAGAAAACTTTACTTCAATTGGACCCATGGAAGAATCATGAAAACCCTAGAAATTGGGTTAGAATTATAAGTAGAAATTTAGGTTCATGTTGGGACTTAATGGGTGAAGAGGAACCCATTGATGAATTTTCCACATACCTTAATGTAACCCTAGCTTGAAATTTAGAAAAGAGACTTGAACTTAAAGAATCCTTGAATCACCTTGGGAGAGACTTGGAGAAGAAGACTTGAGGGTTTTGAGAGACTGAGAGGGGATGGGGAGAGTTAGGGCCTAATTAACCCTTTAGAGTCTTTTAAATAATCCCAAAGTAATGTAGTTTAGAATTTAAAATAATAGGAAAAAACCAGAATGTCCCTGAGAAATAACTGTTGAATCACTTCTCAGACACCATGTACGATTCATACAAGGGGCCACAAATCATATTGGTCAGTCGTGAAATGAGTTACTTAAAACCAACTTTATGATGTTTAACTATGATCAAATGACCATGAGTTTTAGTCCATTGTACGACCGATGCATTGTTGTCCGTAGATCCAAGGTACTAAAATCACTGGGTGTAGCACTCCAAAAGTCTCTAAGCTAAGATCTGAAACATTCTTCATAAGTGTATAGGGTTGCACCGAATGATTCGTAATTGTGCATAGGTGTTAAAGTTAATTATTTAGTGTGGGAAGATATTTGGAGATTAATAAACACTACTAAAAAACTGCAAAAAAACGACGGAAGTAAAAGCGACCGTCAGCGTCGCTCCAAAAAGCGACGCCATTAGCCATACTGTCCGTCGCTTTTTAATAAAAATAATATTTTTTGCGGATTTTTGCGCCAAATATATATTTAATTAATAATTAATTATTTTTTATAGATAGCGACGCAGTCCGTCGCTTTTTATTAAAAGTAATTATTTATAAATTAAAAAAAAATCACGCCGTCTGTCGCTTTTTATTAATTTTACTTATTTAATTATTTTTTAAATAAGCGACTGACAACATCTTTATGTCCGTCGCTTCTTGATCAAAATATATGGTCAATATTTTAAGAAAGCGACGGACAATGTCTCTTAGTCCATCGCTTTTTGGTCAAAATGTTGGTCAAATATTTTTTTAAAAAAGCGACGGACATAGAGACGCTGTCCGTCGCTTTTTATTAAATATCTAAAAACAGATCTGCGATTTCCCCCCATTTCTCCATTTCTCCATTTGTGAAATCTCCTCCTTCTCTCCACTCCTCACCACCACCACTGCATCGCTGCTGCCGCCGGACCCGCCGCCGTCGCTGCCTGCTTCTCCAGAGCTGCCGGATCAGATGCCGCCGCCTGCCTTTCCTCTCTCTTCAATCTCTCCTTCTCTTTTAAGGTTAGGGTTTAATAATGCATCAATTTTTTCTCAAATTGAACTATATTTTGATTTTGTTAGCTATTTATTTGTAATTAGTTTATTGAATTTGTGTTTATTGATTGTTAGTTTGAATTAGGATTATTAGTTAGTGAGTGAATTGAAAATTTTAATGTTAGGGTTAGTTTGAATTAGGGTATCTTAGGATTTGTTTGAATTTGGGTATTTGTTGGTTAATTAGTTTATTTTGGGATTGTAGGATTAGTTTGAATTAGGCTATAATTTAAGGAGTTGTTTGAATTTGGGTATTATTTGAGTTTGTTTGATATTCGGATTTTAGGACTAACTAGAGTTTGAATTATTATTGAGATTTTAGGACTAATAGTTTGAATTTGGGATTAGGAATAGCTAGCTAGTTTGAATTTAGGATTTTAG
>JAJOOS010018945.1:0-31683 GCA_029582725.1 Solanum chiquidenum | reverse complement strand
CTTACAACAATAGCTATCACTCTAGCATCTAAATGGCTCTTTGTGAGGCTCTTTATGGGAGAAGATGAAGATCTCTTATTGGATGGTTTGAGGTTGGTGAAGTTGGGTTGATAGGACCATAATTGGTGCCTCAAGCTATGGAGAAAGTGAAGATCATTCAAGAAAGGTTGAAAACAATGCAAAGTTGTCAGAAATCCTATATTGACGTTAGGAGAAGAGACTTGGAGTTTGAGGTGGATGATTGGGTGTACTTGAAGGTTTCACCCATGAAGGGTGTTATGAGATTTGGTAAGAAGGGGAAGCTTAGTCCTTAGTATATTGGTCCTTACAGGATATCTAAGAGAATTGGCAGTATAGCTTATGAGTTGGAGCTACCACCAGAGTTAGAAGCAGTCCATCTGGTATTCCTCATCCCTATGTTGAAGAAGTGTATGGGCGATCCTTCACTTATTATACCTACTGAAAATATTGGTATAAAGGACAACCTATCTTATGAGGAGGTACTCGTTGAGATACTTGATCATCAGGTTCTCATGTTGAGAACCAAAGAGGTAGCATCAGTCAAGGTCTTATGGAGGAGTCAGTTTGTTAAGGCTACTTGGGAGGCAGAGCATAAAATGAAGAAGAGATAACAACATCTCTTTCTTTCCGGAGAAATTCCAGACTAAGGTAATGACTTTTTTTAAAACACTATTTAAATTGATATGCTATGTTGTGTTAAATTGCATGTTGGATGTTTGAGATGGGTGTTAGATGTTGCCACCCTTAGTTTTAATTAGAGCGATCTCATTCGAGGACAAATTTTCCCAAGGGGGGGATATTGTATTACCTCGGTCTTATAAAGAGCTGATATTAGAAAGAACTAAATTGGAAAGAGCTAAATTGAGATTTGTGCAAGTGAAACTTCAATTATGAGTTTTGAGTCAACTTCAAATGACCACAACTTTCAATACAGGATGAGTTAGGTGGCCCAAGAGATATCGAATGAAAGATATTTGAGTCAACGCCACCAAGTTTTCTAAATTCCGAGTTCAGATGAAGAAGATATACCCGTTTGAGTTCAGTTTGTCCAGTTAAGGAAATTCATCCAAATTATGGAGGGATATTTTGGTATTTTCCTTACCCCACTAAGTCCACACGTTTTTCCACCCAAGTTATGGGTCAAAACTGAATGAAATCAGTTTATGCTAATGTCTAAAAGCATTTGGAAAGTTAGGTCAAAGTTCAAGAGGAGGAAAGGGAGAAAAAGCTTCAAGCGTTCAAGATTCTTGCGATCTTTGAGTAATTTCACCAAGGATTTGATCCTTACAAGGTATGTAAGATTTCATAGTGATGGTTTTGTTCACCCTTAGGCCAATCATGAGTTTCTTTATCAAATTTGTCCATCAAATCTGTGTATTAAAGTTCTTAATGAGTTTTCTTAAAGTTTCGTTATTCAATCTTTATTATTAGAGTTTGATGAGTTATTGAGATGAGGGTTTGAGTTTGAGGGTTGTTCTTTAGGAGATTTGAATAGATTTTATTTACTTATGTTGGGTATATGAATCTAATAGATTTAGGAAGAAATCAATCGATTCTAGGTGAATTAGGGCAAAAATTGAGAAGAAAAATTTGTCATAATGTCCTGGGGGAGGGGTGGCGTGACGCGCCACTGATGCGCCAGGGAGGCTGGCACGCAGGGCCTACAGTGCGCCAAAATAGAGCTTCTGAAGTTCAAGGGTTGGCGCCCTGCGCCAGGGGTGTGCCTTGCCTGCCCACAATCTTTTTTTGTCATTTGTTCCGTCTAAGTTCTTTTAAAACTATCCTTGCTCTCTTCCTGATTATATCTATTAAAACTACATCTAATCATTGATAAATCCGTATGTCCAAATCATAATTCTTGAATTCAAATTTTTGAGAAAATTCTTTTGAGTCATTTTTAGAAGTATTTTGCAAGCTTTTAAAAAAAAATTAAGACTTGAGCACTTAAGTATGAGGATGAGCAAAGTTGAGTTTCATTTTTCAAAATGAATATATGGGAACTCAGTATTCCCAAGAGTAAATGTTTTACATTTAAAATGAGAGGAAACTTTGATTTCCAAAGGAGTTCATGAGAAATTTTTGAGCACTATCTCTTTTAAGAGAACCTTTTGAGTAATAATCTCAAAGTTTAAGGATGAGAAAATGTTTTCAAACGTATGAGCATTAGTTAAATTATTGGTAGTAGTATTGAGCACCGATATGGGGACGAGTTCAGACAACTCAAAGTCCTCAAAAAACATATATGCCAACATAGGTAAAAAGGTTCATACTTTTTAGATGATTCCTTATTGATTTTAAGATTATCTTAGTTGATCCACTTAGTTAAGGATGTCTTATACTCCAACAAGGTATAGGGCAATTCTGGCAGCGTGGGCGAGACATTGTATCATCACATAGCTCATAGTGATGGTTGTTGGTTAGAGAATCTCCCAAATAAGAGTAAAAGAGTTATTATTCTATTTTTAAATACATTGAGTTATTATTTACTATTTTAAAAGCTTTATTTATAATGCACCTTATTATTGTTTTTATATTGAACTGAGTTGAGTATTTATGAATTCGAGTATCTTTGAGTATCCATGAGTCGAGATGAGGTGAGTATGTTCTTCCTTTTTATCAGCTCAAGATTATGTTTGTGCCTTAGAGTTCGCCTTGCATGCTCGTACATTCCATGTACGGATGCCATTTGACTTGCATCTTTCATGATGCAGATACAGGTTACTTTGGTGAGCCTCCTTGCTTCGGGGGGTTCCACATCTACTTTCAGTATTGTTAGGAGGTCGTGGGTCTTGTCCCGAATTCCCTCATAGTTATTAGAGGCTTCATAAATAGTAGTGTTTTGAGGAGTCTTTTTCATTTCCATTGTTAATGTTCGAGCCTTGAGTTGTCTTCTTATGGCTAGTTGAATATTTTTAAATATTCTGAGTTATGTATTTGAGATATTTGAGTTAAATCTTTGCATTTGAGTTCTTATATAATTGAGTAAGTCTTCCACTGAGTATTGAGTCAGGCAAATGATTTGCTTGGGGACCATCAATGGTTCTCGAGTTTCAGTTACGTCCAGGGTGTAGGCTCGGGGTGTGACTTTCTGCTCTGATTTTGAATTTACCAGAAGGGACCCGTGGTTTTGTTGTGTATTGTGATGCCTTAAGAATTTGGCTAGGATATGTACTTATGCAAAATGGGAAATTCATTGTCTATGCTTCAAGGCAACTTAAGATTCATGAGAAGAATATCCTACCCATGACCTTGAACTAGCAGCGGTTGTTTTTTCCTTAAAGATTTGAAGGCATTACTTGTATAGTTTTCATGTGGATGTTTTTACCGACCACAAGAGTTTGCAATATGTGTTTAATCATAAAGATCTAAATCTTATCCAAAGGCTTGAGTTACTAAAGAATTATGATATGAGTGTTCTCTATCACCCCGGTAAGGCAAATGTGGTGGCGGATGCTCTTAGTCGATTATCAATGGGTAGTGTTGCTCAAACTGAAGATAAATAAAAGGAGTTAGTTCGAGATGCACATAGATTGGCCTGATTGGGTGTTTTGTTAGTTGACTCTACCAAGGGTGGTGTTATGTTTCACAATGCTTCAGAATCGTCTTATGTGACTAATGTGAAAGCCAAGTAAGGTCTTGATCTAACTTTTGTTGAATTGAAGGAAGTGGTGCTTAAAAAGTTTGTAGAGGCTTTCTCCTAAGGGGGAGATGGGGTACTTAGGTATCAAGGTCATTTGTGTGTTCCTAATGTAGATGACTTGAGGGATCAGATCTTGTTAGAAGCCCATAGTTCTCGATATTCCATTCACCCAGGAGCCACTAAGATGTATCGTGACTTACGAGAGATCTATCGATGAAATGGGATGAAGAAGGATATTGCAGAATTCATGGCTAAATGTTCTAATAGTCAACAAGTGAAAGTTGAGCATCAAAATTTGGGAGGTTTATCTGAGGATATTAGTATTCCTACTTGGAAGTGGGAAGATTTGAATATGGATTTGATTATTGGTTTACCATGCATGCGGCGACAACATGACTCGATTTGGGTTATTGTAGACCGGATGACGAAATCGGCTCATTTCATTCCTGTCAAGGTTTCTTATTCGGCGGAGGACTATGCCAAGTTGTATTTGAAGAAAATGGTGAGGTTGCATGGAGTGTCATTACCATTATCTCTAATTGTGGTACCCAAATTCACTTCTCTGTTTTGGAAATCTTTCTAAATGGGTCTTGGTACTCATGTTAAGCTTAGTACGGCCTTTCACCCACAAACTGATGGGCAAGCGGAGCGTACTATCCAAACTTTGGAAGATATATTGAGAGCATGTGTAATTGACTTCAAGTGTAGTTGGGATGATCACTTGTCTTTGATTGAATTTGCATACAACAATAGCTATCACTCAAGCATTGGTATGGCTCCATTTGAGGCTCTATTTGGGAGGAGGTGTACATCTCCTATATGTTGGTTTGAGGTGGGTGAATTCGCCTTGATAGGTCCCAAGTTGGTACATGAGGCTATGGAGAAAGTTTGGCTTATTAGAAAAAGGTTAAATATGACTCAAAGTCGACAAAAGTCATATACCGATGTGAGGACAAGAGATCTTGAGTTTGAGGTAGATGATTATGTCTACTTGAAAATTTCATCCATGAAGGGTGTAATGAGATTTGGGAAGAAAGTGAAGCTTAGTCCCCGTTATGTGGGCCCATATCAGATTTTGAGGTGAATTGGAAGTTCGCTTATGAACTTGAATTGCCTAGTGAGTTGGCATTGGTACATCCGGTTTTCCATGTCTCCTTGTTGAAGAAATGTGTTGGATATCCGACATCTATAGTTTCCTTAGAAGGTTTGTGAGTTAAGGAGAATCTTTCCTATGAGGAACTTATATAAAGAAACTATTGGAACGTTTTTGAATGAATAGTTGCAAATCCATAGATACTCCTATAGCAAGGGGTGAAACTTTAAGCCATGAAATGTGTCCAAAGACTGAAAAAGAAGAGGAAGACATGTCTCGAGTTCCTTATTCTAGTGTTGTTGGGAGTTTGATGTATGATTTGATGTGTACTCACCCAGACATTTGTTATACCGTGAGCCTAGTTAGCAAGTATCAATCAAATCCTGGAAGAGATCATTGAAAAGCAGTAAGGAGAATATTACGATACCTGAAGGGAACTGCGGATCATACTTTGTGTTATAGTGGATCTGAATTATTCATAAGAGGTTATACAGATGTTGATTGGGCTGGTGACCGGAATGATAGAAAATCAACATCCGGTTATGCTTTCTTACTAAATGATGGTGCTAGTTCATGGAAAAGCAAGAAACAAACTTGCACAACTCTTTCAGCCATGGAATCTGAATTTGTGGCTTGTGCGTCTGCAGTACAAAAAGTTATTTGGTTAAAGAGATTACTTGAGCATTTGAGTATTTCAAAGATTTTTAAGGGTCCCATGATTCTATAATGTGATAGTCAACCGGCTATCACATACACAAAGGATCCTAAGTATCACAGCAAGACCAAACATATCCACATCAAGTATAACTTTGTAAGAGACGTAGTGGCAAGTGGAGAAATAACTTTTCAATACATTCCTACACGTGAAATGATATAAGTTACACCACCATATTATGAATTGTTTTAGGGGCCAGACAAGAGGTTCTCTAAAAAAATAAATTTAATAATCACTGAAGAGAGAAACTAGGGTTAAACACTTGGAGGTGTTTAGACCAAGGTTTGTACGATGTTGGATAATCGGAAGAATGAGACACATACACCAGGATAAGGTGAAAATATCGTAGCACGTGTTTCATACCACGTGTGTCAAGCGATCAATGGGTCAATGAGAGAATGTCCCCTGCTTGTTCATTGTGTGAGACCCCGAAAAGTTAAAATGACTTTTCAATGAAATACCTTTTGACCTTTTGTTGTTTCTTGAAGTTTTAATCGATCTTGCTACTTTAGAATGTTACTAATAGTCATGAATGATTCGGCAATGCAATGCATGACTAGGAAAGCAGTTGAATAGGAACAGATAGATTCGAGTAGAAAGGAAAGACAATTAATTGAATAATAAACTTATATACACAAGACGACTATTACACTAACCATATTGGTATTGAGTGTAATTGTGTGTATAAAGTTAAACATGAACTCGAGTTAACATCTTTAAGAGGATGAGAGATCGAATAAGTAACTACTGAAGTAGTGAAAGAAGTCTGGATATTGTGAGTAATAGTATTTTTTTATAAGTAGTGAATTCCTTCCACATGTGATTGGATTCCTATGTGGGGCACGCAAAATCTTGAAGGTTGGCCGTTAATGCTCACAGGTCGCACGAACTATTTATCGTATGAATTGTGTGTTTAGTTGATGTTGTGTTAGCTTGGGTCTTGTCCACCATGTGCGAAGTGGGAGATGTAAGTTTTTTTTGAGGTCGTGAGTCGCCCATGTGGACCGACCCGATTCGATTTGACACGACCCGACCCAATATTTTTCTTTATGAAAGAAAAGATAAACTATAGATTAATAAAAAAAGGAACAGTTACAAAGTAATTACTCCAACGTAAATAAATTCTTTTTTCAAAAAAATAGTTTTATCTAACGCTTCTCTGGGAGAAACAAAGTTAGAAGAAAAAGGGAACAAAGAAAATATGACTCAAAAACCAGAAAAAATTTCCGTCTTCAGAAGAAAATCAACGAACAAAATTTGACATTTAGTTTGTGAAACACAGCTTTTGTTTCCTAGAGATTCGAAGATTGACTGTAGAGCAATTCGTTTTTGTAGCAAAATCAAGGACATCCGTTGAAAGCATAAGGTACACAACTCGCCGATTATGATCAATACTTCTTCACTTAGCCCTCTTATTGAACCCATTCAATGTGAAGTTAAATTAATCGAGCTAGTAAACCACGAATATTTAATAATTAGAAGTAGGGGTTGGGGGAATGTATGCATGCGGAAGCTGCAATGAATGTCTAGTTATTTTTATGTATTTACAGACACCACATAGCATAACTAGTGGATATAAGGCAGAAGCTTCCCTACCACTGCCTTCAATTAACTAAAACAGCTAAAAAGATTCCAATTTGCAGATCTGAGGAAGACTTTTAATTTATTGCTGAGATTGAGAACTTCCAACTAACTTCCTTTCATATTATTTAATACACCTAAAAAGGACACACTGATTCATAATCCAAGACTTATGTCTTCTCAATATTCAACACTTGCACTATATTATTCAACTACTACTATTATTTTAATATTATCATAAATTAAGATATACGAAATCCTTAATTAAAACTATTCGTATTAAAATACAGAGAGAATTATTGCATTACTTATAATTACATTGTCGCCACTCGCCAGATTCTTGATATTGTTCCTTTCGCTTTTGAGAATCACAAATTATACGTAGCTATATAGTCTATAAATAAAAGAATGGTCTATTAAATACTTTTTATGAAAAAATTATATTATAGGTATAAAAAATAATATTAGATTACATCAATGACATTTAGAAGGTGTTTGGATTGACTTAAAAGTTGGTCAAACTTATTTAAGTCATTTTTTTACTTTTGGATGCGTTCGATAAATATAAAAATAACTTAAAATATGTTAGGGAGTGTCTGACAAAATTAAAAATAACTTAAAATAAGTTTTAAATGACTTAAAAGAGTTAAAAATCAAAAGTAGGTCTCTCCCTACTTTTTATTTTTTGATTTAAAAATTATTTAAGTTTCACTTTTTTTATTTTTGACTAAATAACTACTTTCTTTAAGTCAATCTAAACAGGCTCTTAATTTCTTAGGAAATCATCGTTTAGCTAGCTAATTTCTATCATGACCCAATTAACGTAACATTATACGGAAATCATTTTGTGATGATGGAAGTTGAAACTAAAAAAGGAAAAGACATAAAACAAGTAGCAACTAGTAAAAGTTTTATTGTGCTCATAAGAAGAGCCCCTAGTAGTGGAGGAACAGAACCAAATATAATTATTATTTTCTTAATCAACTTGCAAAAATCTAAACCGAATAATTAATAGACGTGCAAAAACAAAATGTGAAAAGAAGAAATAGTAATAAAGTTAAATAATTACATTCATCATTAGAGATAAAGTTTGCAGTGTGCAAACAGCCAAAGTTGACAAAAAAAAGTCCAACACATAATTCAAACACAAAGAAATTAATGACCATCTAGGCTTATTGTCTAGTAATATGACTAGAGACATTTTTTTTTTTCAATTCTCACAACTTTTTCAAAGACAAAGAAATGACAAAATTTGAACCATAATTAGTTAGATCTACGTCCACCAACAATGGAAAACAATGCTTTTTTCAGCATAAATACAGAATTTCCACTAGATTTGTTATTACCACGACATAATTTCGATACTGGCGTTATATAGTCATCAAAAGATGACACTTGGCTACAAAAATGACGCCGTTGTAAAGGAGTTGTTGGTGCAGAGATTGATGAATATTGTGAAGAAGATGACCATGATAAAGTAGATGAAGATGAATATGAAGGAGATGAAGGTAACGGAGATTTTTTGTGATTAAACTTCATGATTAAAGCATGAAATATCTTGGATCTAGAGTTATTTTTAGTAGGTTTTTTGTTGTTGTTATTATTTGTGTTGGAGTAGTAAGAAGGAGGAGGTGTAAGAGGAGGTAAAGAAGTTCGAGGAAATGTATGTTTAGGAGTACCAGGTTGTAACTCCCAAGTGAAAGGAATAGAACTTGGAACATCATTATAGTAAACTCTAAAAGAAGGAATAGAAGCACAAGCTTTGGAGTTTTCTTTTGAAAGAAGCTTTGATAAGAACTTCTTGTTGTTGTTGTCATCGTCGTCTTCATGTTTGATTCTGAATGATTTCTCTATGTTGCTACTACTCATCACCATCTTGATTATTCTTGGCTATGGAGAGAGAGAAGTGGACAGAACCAAGAAAAACTTCTTAGCTTCAAACTTCAACTTGAATACTTTGGTTATATAATATAATGGAAGGGCTTTGTTCATTTCAATTAATTATTATTGAAATGAAGATTTGTACATGTATGGTATCTACAGTAGGGGCCTTAGTGAAAGCAACTTTGCTTGATTATAATAACATATCTCTTTCACATATAGAGATTTTTATTTGGTCGAGGAACCAATAACATTTGTTTCGTGACATCAGAGTAAATAGTTGCAATATGAACTTCTAGTGTAGGTAAAGTAAGTTGCAAATAGTGGCAAAGCCAATTGATTTCCCTAAGATCACTAAAAAATTACATTGTATAGGTAAATTTTGTTCCCTTTATATATATTGTATAGGGCAAAATTGGATTTAGTAAAAGGAGCGAACTACACCATGCGGTACCTAGTAAAATCAACCTCTAGGGAATGGTTATAAGCAACCCGGAGAAGATCATACCTAGTGACATCAAACTCTAGGGAATAGTTATAAGCAACCCGGTGAGAATGAAGAAGATCATACATGGTCTAACGTGAACAACCTCGAACGCCTGTCCATAAAGAACTGGCATGCGACAAGGTATTTTTATGTGGGAAATGATGAGAATTTTATATTTTTGTATGGAAATTACCGAAAATCGAATCGAATCGAATCGAAAACCTCTAACAACCAAATCGATAAAATATATTTTT
This sequence comes from Solanum chiquidenum, assembly GCA_029582725.1. Taxonomy (NCBI): domain Eukaryota; kingdom Viridiplantae; phylum Streptophyta; class Magnoliopsida; order Solanales; family Solanaceae; genus Solanum; species Solanum chiquidenum. The sequence continues at coordinate 22,011 of JAJOOS010018945.1, read as the reverse complement.
ATTTGATTTAGTTTTAATAATTTAAAACCAATTAAATTGGTTTGATTTTGATTTTGACAATTAACCGACCCAAACCAACCCGTGAACACCCATACCAATCAGTTAGGCTGGAACCTTTAGTAGCAATCCCTATGTCCCAAAACTACGTGTCATCGGAGGGATCCATGTCGGTCAGTGTCTGTATCCTTAACAAGGTACAGAGCGCCCTCCTTACTAGGACACAGGTTGGACTCCGTCTAGCTCAGACGGAGTATGTCGGTTATAGAATCTTCCACAGTTCAAACTCAGATATTGCATGACCTCGTATTTAGCTTAGTTAGAACATCATTGACCAGTTTCATGTTTATTACTTAGTTATTGCATCAACCTATATATATCAGTTCCATATTCAGTTTAGCATCTCAGGTTCGTCATATTCAGCTTTATAGATTATAGTGCATATCTCACATGCTCAGTACATTCAAAATACTGACTGCGTACTTTTTTTTGCACTATGTTATTCATAATATAGGTTTAAACACTCAACATCAGGCTCATGGTTAGTACAATTGTGTATCATCTCAGCAACAGAGTTTGGTGACTCTTCATTCTATGAGGACAAGACCTAGTTTAATTTCTTTATTTCAGTCATTCAGTTTTCCGATAGTTAGAGTTAGATAGGGACTTGTCCCAATAATTCATCTTAGTAGACGTGTTCAGAAAAACATTGGTTTCCAAGTTTATGATGTTGTTCAGATGATTTATGTTATGACTATTAAGTTTTGTTTTGGATTTACTTATATCATTAAGATTTAGATTCCGCTTAGTCTGTCACGACCCAGGAGTACCCACTAGATGTGACACGGCATACAAGACTCCGAAAAGCCTCATACAAATCTCATAGCATATAATCACATAAGATAATAGAAAATGGAGCAGAAGTTTAAAGTTTTATCCATACAATCGAAGTCTTTTATAAAAACAAGTGGTAGTCTACAATACTATGTATCAAACCATCTATAACACTTGAATAAATCTTTGGGACGTAGCCCATACAAAAGTCTAAAACATAAAAGAAAGACTCAAAGGACATAATGGTCAAGCCCTCGAATGCTATGAGGACTTACCAACTTCTTCTTATTCATCTACTATGATCCTAGCCATGAAAATGGAAGTCGATATCGCCAAATCCTACACTTTGTGAAATCATGTAGAAGAAATATGGGTTAGTACAAAAATTCACTAAGTATAATAGCTATGCATAAAAACCTTTGAAAACATGCTAAAAGGGACATTTTTGTTGAATGCATGCACTTGCTAATTTAAACCATCATTTAGAAAGTAGTGTGAAAACACAAGTCGTAAGCATAAAAGACATCATGATAAGACATAGACTATAACATATGGTTGATAACAATCACAACTAGTGAGTATAAGAAATATCATTAGGAACATATACATAGTCAATACCATATAGTTTTAGCATGACATGAGAGAAACACTTCATGAGCCACCTTAAGGCAAGCTTGTGCAATGCATGGATATGATCCCATAATCCCGCACATACTAAGCAAGTCACTTTAGATCCTCATTCATGTTTACTATCTTTTAATCTCATCCTTAGGGTATTTCTCATAGACAAGGAAGCATTCACTTTTAGTCAACCACCTCAAGGGAAGCAACTCATAGCAACAATCCAAGTTAGCATACAACATTACAAGTAGCCTTAACATCAAATGCAATTTCCATTTCGTCACAAGCACATTCATTACATGAGTCATCATGACAAAAGAGGAACCTACCATAACTACTCTCAAATCCTACTTGTGCAATATATGGATGAAGTCTCGTACCCCCACCCACACTAAGTAGTACTTTTTGAGTAACCATAGTTTATCCTAGACTTGACCTTGTGGGAATTAGCTTTAACCGACATAGACCATGTGCGATTGCATGGAATCCGGTGTATGCCCCACACCGAAAAGGGGTGTCCTATTTGCCTAAGGTAGAACTAAAATGTATTAGCTTTTAGGTGGATCCAATAGTTAAATAACCTACGAGGGCGCGTACTTTATGGGATAAGGAGATTTCTTCTAGAAACCCAACCTTACTTAACGGGGGAGCTTCCATCTCATAATATTAATATTAGAAACCCGGCCTTTTAAATTGATGGGAGAGCCTCTATCTCATTTTCAATATCCACTCGGTGCTAAGCATAATTCCCATGAACTATTTATTGAATCCTAACTTGTTTCATTAGGATAGCTCATTAGATCATGCGTGAGAATAACTTTCACAGTCGATTCATGCGTGAGAATAAATTTCACAGTCCATGTCATCATGTTAGATTCCATTAGGTGAGAACTTGACTTTCGACCTAGAATCTTCAATATGTGAGAAGAACTTTCACATTATGCTCATTATGCGTTTATGAGAATAAACTTTCAATCAACACAATAATATAGCCAATAATCATGTATAAGTGTGTATGTGAGAATGACTTTTCAACAACACAACAATTTGAATTATAATCATGTTCATAAAATATACACATGAAACCACAATTAGGCATAAGTCTCATGATTTACCCCTCTTGGATCAAGGATCACATTCAACCAATCACATTTAGGGTTACTACATTAAACATGGAAGACAACATGATTCAAATAACTCAACTAATACAATAAAATCTCATAATGTTCATCTCACCACCATTCACCCACATCACAAAATCACAAATTGGGGACATAGGGGTTCATGGGTTCTTGGAGAAAATTAACATCAAAATCATAGAAATTCCTCAACTAATACATAATTCAAGTAATCAATTCATTGTATTCATGATTTTATAACATTATACTAATATATATTAATACCCACACTTTAAGATCGAATTTGAGAGATTAGGGTAATTCATGGATTCATGGTAGATTTTATCATAAAACCACCATAAAATAGAAATTCAATCATAATATAAGATAATTAAATCATAAAAACATTTTTAGAAAGAATCCATGACTTGGAGTAAAAATCCTAGGTTTTAGAGACTTTCTAACATTGGAATTGAGAGTTTGAGGACTCGATGGAAGAAATCTATCCATGAATCAAATACTACCATACCTTAAGTGAAGAAATCCAACAAATTCGTGTGAAAAAGCCTCCTTCTTAAAGCCCTAACTTGATCTACCGCTTATTTTCTTCCTTGGAGTTCTAAAGAGATTTTGGGGAAGATTTGTTTTGATTTGGGAAGTTGGGATTTTATGAAGTGTATAGGTAAGTTAATGACTTAAAAAGTCTTATATAAGTCTATTAAAACAAATATAAAACGACCCTACATTAAACTAACTTAATTAGGAATTTACCTAAACACCCCTACATTGGCCGAAACTTGGACAACATTGCAGGCCCCATCCACGCCCACCACTCACGGACCGTGAGTGGACCTACTGGCTGTCCTGCAGGTCCGTAGGTGGTGGACTGCAGCTCCCCACTTGGGCTCTTGACCTACGGATACCTACAAACTGCCCACCATGGAACGTGGCTTGACTCACGAGGTGTGGGTGCCATCCGTGGGTCACTACGTGGCAGCCTTCTAGGTCTTTTCCTCAAGGACCCATGGTTGGTCCTTGGGGTTTAGGCCTTGACATCCCAACACTAAAACATGATATTTTAAGGTACGGAAAGGTACGTTCAAGGCTCCAATCCTAACGTCAACCTTTAGATGAGCCTATTAGTTTTATGTTTGACTCTAACTTAGTTTGCAAATTTCCGGAATGTTACATAGTGCTTTTCAGTTTTATACAAAATTAATCTTAATGTCATGCCAGGTCATGGATTAGCTTGCAGTCACTTATGACTCTAAGTATTGTTATGACTACGGGATAGTGTCACGACCCAAAAATCGACGTAATGGCACTTGACTTTTCCTCCAAGACAAGTCAGCCTCAACCAAACGAAAATGAAAGAAAAATGGAAAATCGTAAAAACAAAAACAAGATAAAAAGGAAACCTTATTCTTGTATTAAAACCCCCAAAATTTGGTTGTCACGTGTACAAGCCACTAAATACATAAGTGCAGAATTAAGAAATAAATACAAGTCTCGATATTTGTTTCTTAAATAGAACAAAGTGTAAACAAGGAAAATAAGGGTCCACCGAATGACAAGTAGCTACCTCTTCAAGTCCTTGACGATCCTCGAGATCAATACAAGAAAGAAAGAGATCACACAGGTTTGGGCTCGGAACTTACACAAGTGTAGAAGCAAGGGTGAGTACCAACAACATGGGTACCCAGCAAGCAACCTACAAAACAAAAGAACTAGCTAGAAATTGAATACCCCTTATACTCCAACCGAACTCCTCAAACTACAACCTACACAGAAATCAGCCCAACCAAGCAACTCTACAATACTTGGCTGACAAGTCCAATATTCGCAGTTCACTCTTCATAATTCAACAATAAAACAAATCAAATAATTCAATATCAATAACAAGTAGTTTAATCACATAACAAGTATATCAATCATATTCCACAAGTAAATCACGCATAAGCATCAAGTGTATCAAGTCACAATTATCATCACAAGTCAGAACCATTTTCCATCTGCTCTATAACACTCACTGACAAAGACCTCGGCATTATAACACTCACGGGTAAATACATCGGCATCATAACATTCGCTGGTAAAGTCATCGACATCATAACATCCGCCGACAAAGACCTCAGCATAATAACACTCACCGGAAAAGACCTTGGCATAATAACACTCACCGGCAAAGATCTCGGCATAATAACACTCCACATGTATCATCACGGTGTTCACAATCAATGCATACAAGTAATATCACACCACATGAAAGAGACAACAAATCATACAATTGAAGTCCGCAATCATACTTTCAAGCATTCCATCAATCAATCATCAAGGGTCACAATAAGGCAATTCATATTATCATGTTCATCACATAGACTTTTCCATTTCAACCCCTTTTTATTTATTTAAATATAACAAGTGGACCATTTAAGCCCTTCACCTCATTCCCATTACTCCCAACACGCAATCAACAAAGGAAAATATGAATTCAACTAGAATACAAGGTTTAGGAAGTCACTTGCCTTAAATCAATCAACAATCACTCAAATAGTTGAGGATTCCCCTTCCGAAGCTACACAATCTATAAATAATCAAGTATTCACAATCACTTTCTGGAAACAACAACATCCACAACAATTCCCTTGAAAGAGGGGTCAATCAACACAAAACTGAATTATAAAATTAAGGGTTGAATCCAAAATTTAATACTTGAAAACATTATTCAAGGCTTTAGGATCACATCATGGAAAATCATTTCAAATTAGGACTTGAAATCAGTTCACAAACTTCATTTTAGCTAAGAACTTGAGTTCTTGAAAAACCTCATCATTTACCAAACAAAACCTCATTTTTTGGTATAAAACCCATAACTAATCAAAGAAAAATGAAGATTTAGGATAAAGAGCACTTACCCAATTGATCTAGCACAAAATACCTTCAAAATTCGCCACCAAAGGTTCCCTAATTTTAAAACTGGTGAAATGGGGCTTAAACCCCGAAACATGCTGGCCAAAACCCTCTTAGGTTTAAGCAAACCCCACTAAAATCTCGAGCATCATAAAAGAAAATGAGCCTTCACTTCTGCGAAGCTCACAATCGCGAACAGGTCCTTCGCGATTGCAAACAGGTCTTTTGCGATTTCAAATAGGTCCTTCGTGATCGCAAAGGTTAAGGGAATTTGACCCTTCGTGAAAGCGAACAATATCTCACAAAATCAAGCCTCACAAAAGTGAGCTCCTCTTAGCGATCGCGAGAGACACCAGATTCAAGCTCCAAAAAAATCAACCAACTCCCAAAACATCGAAAGGACCCTCAGGATTCGTTCAAAACTATGTACACAGAAACCACATATGAAAATCAATTAAATTCAACGTTACATACTCAATGGATTTATAAAAACACAAATTCGATGTCTTCTTGACCTGGCATCCATGAAAACTCCGAGAAACCAACTCACACCTAAAAAGGCTAAAATCAACTTGGGATCTATCAAAAATCAAACAAGGCCTTAACTAGGCCTAATGTCATCCTTTAAATCTAACAGAACTCTCAGAATCCCAATTCGAGCATCCAAACCCCGAAATTGACCAAAATCAATAGAAAGGCTATATTTCCACAATTTCACAACTTAGAACCTCAATTTCTTAAAAAGACTCAGAATCAGAAATCGAAAACTGTCATGGATCATATTTCACATTTAGGGGTTGGTGGAATCAACAGAATACCATTCTGACACTCGAAACTCCAAAGACACCAAAAACCACTTTCTTAATAACTTAGCCTTTCAAATTCAAAACTTACTAAATTCTCAACTTTCAACTCAAAGTTTAAAATCAACCTTTTAAACTCCATCAAAAATGACTCAGGGTCAACATCGGTAGGGGAAAAATGGTAATTTCCATGGAAAACAAAAAATGACCAACCTGGTCATTACAGATAGTCTTGGATCATGACAAACTTTATTTTAGAACATCGGATTTAAAGTGTCCTGGAGTGTCTAAAATTGCGTTGAGTACAATATTATTTATGGGTATGAAGCGCGCTCTACTTATGAATGAAAGGCTATGAAATATTTTCGGAAAGTTTCACTTCTTTCAAGTTCATATCATGTGATAGAATGTGAACTCTATTTAATCTTTTCCAATTCGTGCTCTATGTGATTAAAGAACCATGCCTCCTAGAAGAGTTTATAGAAGCAGAAACTGAAACTGAAATGGGAATCGAAACCAACAAGCACCAAAAGCTCCAACAGACCCTCTAAATGAACAAGTCTCTCATGTTGTGTTCTGGACTACTTTCAGGTTCTAGCTCATCCAGTAACAACTCGAGTTAATCAACAAGATGTTGTCTAGGTCAACCCAAATAGGAATATGACAACGAAAAGAGGTTGGAATTTCACTCGATTGAATCCTCTTAAGTTCAATGGTTTTAAGGTGGAGGAGGTTCTACATGAGTTTATTAATGATATTTAAAAGGTAGCACAAATTATAGGCATCACTCTAGTTGAGAGTGCAGACTTAGCCACTTACTTATTGAAATAAGTGGCTCGGAATTGGCATAAGAAATGGAAGAAAGATAGGGGTATAGATGCAGGACCAACAGACTAAGATGAGTTCGCGACTGTATTTCTAAGAACATTATTTCAAGTTGACTTTATGGAAGCCAAGGTTTAGGAATTTATTAATTTTAAATAGGGTGAGATTAGCGTGAAGGAGTATTCTCTAAATGTCACTCCCCGAGGCTATCCCTAAGACGTAACATGGGAACTAGGATCACAAGTGACCCCAAGCTAACCCTGGGCCTGGCATATCACAAGCATACTGAAAATATAACTAAGTAAATCATGTACTATGCAGAAGCTAAAAACAGTTGATATCTGAAATGGGGAATAACACTACTAGATATAAGATATAATAAGAGTTTAGTGATTACTGAAACAACACTTAACAACTAGATCTGAATCTACTACTATGTTTGAAAAGCCTCTAACTAAATTGAGTTACATACCCCCAGCTAACTCTAACAAGACTGAAAACTGAAATAAAGACTAAAAAATAAAGCATGTTTATTTTCCTTGAAGTATGAAGACTCACCACTAAAGCTGGTGAATTTAGACTGGGAGCCAAACTAAGCGTGATCTGGATGCTGAACGCCTGAACCTACATCATAAAATGATGTACCACAAAAATATATGTCATTACTTTGAATGTATTGAGCATACATGATGTAGATATTCTAAGTTGAACAATATATGTATAAGCTGAACAAAGAAATAAAGTGTACTGAAGTATAACTGAAAACTAAATTTGATGCAATGACAAAGTACTAATCATGAAAATAACATGATGAGCTGTATAGTGATGCAAATGCTGAAAACATGGTCAATATTATAAAAGTTTGAATGTGGGAGGTCCTATTGACTGACATAAACCATGTGAGCTAAATATGGAGTTTGATGTATACACCCCATCGAAAGGACCCAATATACCTTGCAAGGGGTATAGAAGCATGATGGTGGCGTGATCACTAGAACTGATGCCCACTAGAGGGGACTTATAAACCTACCTGAGCACGTAGTTCACGGACTTAAGGGTACACTGAACCCTAGTCCAACTCGGCGCTAAGTCTACTCCTAACTGAATATGAAAAGCTAAAACGCACTGAAACACTGTGTAGCTTGAAGTACTGATATGCTAATTGAGAATGCAACATATATATTCTGAAAATATGGCATTCAAATTTTGAAGCATGATATTCTGTGTGATTTGCCCAGCAAGTATAATTCATGAATTATGATAAATTTACACAAGCTAGAGTTCTGATTTATATGCATGGAAATACACTAATTCACCAAAAAGTAAATTATTTAGATCATGGAAACTATAACAGCTAAAATCACAATAAATCTTCACAATATGGAAATCATAGGTCTGAACAGTTTATGAGAAATCGAAAAACTGACTAAATTCTAGGGGCCTAATGGGTGAAAGGAACCCATTTGTAAATTCCCACATTCATGGTGACGAAAACTATGGAGAAATCCTTTGGATTTCGGAGATGAACTTGAAGATTACCTCTACTTGTTCTTGGGAGAAACTATTGCCTCTTTCTATCATTTTCTTTCTATGTTAGATGATTTTAGGAGAATGAGAGCTTTAGGTAGTTTCTGAATAGTTTACTAAGCTTAGACTAAGTAAAATGGCGTAGTTTACGCATTAAACGATGTAGTTTAAGTACCAAACTCATAGGGGAAAAGACCAATGCGACCATGTTTTAAATGTTGTCGAAGTGACTTCAAGAGGAAATTCATGGGCTGTCATGATGAGCAAGGCCCGTCTAGGAGGTCGTGAAGATTCCCTGCCCGATAGGGCTTCACTAAAATGGGTATAACTTTTTACTCTGATCTTGGAATTAGATAAATTTGGTGGTGTTGAAAAGAGGACTCAAAGATCTTTAATATGATCGGTCATGGACCATCTAATTCATTTTTTGATGAAATAAATGGTCGTTTAAAGTTGGTCCTAAACTCTAAGTCTGGCAAGTCCCCTATACGGATAACTTCACAATCTGTGTAGAGCTTCACGGACCATTTAGACGTCTGTGGTGCTTAACCAGTGACTTTGTGGGTGAAAGCTCACTTAAAAGCTGATGCAGTGACTTCAACACAGGCTTCACGGGCCATCTAGAGCATCACGGCCCATCAAGTGGGTAGTGCAGATGCTCTACTCGACATGGCTTCACTAAAACAAGAATAACTTTTTACTCTGGGCTCAAAATTACGCAAACTTGGTAGAGTTGGAAAGAGAACTCCAAGACCTTTTGTTTGATAGGTCTTAGGACACAAAATCATTTTGTGCTAAAAGATATGATCATTTGAGGTTGCTCCAACACTCAAGACCTGACTTGGGTGCAACTTTCTTGACTGGGTGACTTGTACAGACTGATATATGGGTCGTCCAAGTCATTATGGGCCGTCTAGGTCGCCGTCTACGGACTGAATCCTCCACAAAACATTTACTGAACCGACTTCCTTATTTATCAACCTACGAACCTGACGGTCAAGAATCTCAACTGGAATCTCCTCATATGTGAGGCTATCTTTCACAGCCGCTCTCTCTCTCTAAAGGTACGATCGATGTCGAATCACCCACACACTTATTCAACAAGGAAATGTGAAAGAATGGATAAACCGCTGCTAGTTCTATTGGCAGCTTTAACTCATAAGCCACATTACCAACCCTTTTCAGGATTTTGTAAGGACCTACATACCTGGTACTGAGCTTCCCTTTTTTGCCAAGTCTCATCACCCCTTTCATGGGTGACACTTTTAGGAAAACTCAATCATTGATTTCAAACTTTAAGTCCCTTTTCCTCACATCTCCATAGGATTACTGACGACTTTGAGGTCTCTTTACTCTATCTATGATAAGCTGAACTTTCTCCAACCCTCATGAACAAAATTTGGCCCAATCAAGGTTGTCTCACCTACTTCGAACCAACCAACCAGAGACATGCATCTACGCTCATACAGTGCCTCATAAGGGGCCATATGAATACCAAAATGGAAGCTGTTATTATAGGCAAACTCTATGAGAGGTAGGTGATAATCCCAACTACCCTTGAAATGGATCACGCAAGTAGAACCCTAAAGTTATGAATGGTACGCTCTTCCTAGAATGGTACGCTCTTCCTAGAAAATCAAGTAGAACCCTAAAGTTGGTCGAACAAGTTATCAATTCTGGGAATGAGATATTTATTTTTGATTGTGACTTTGTTCAACAGACGATAGTCAATGCACATTCTGAGAGAATGGTCTTTCTTTTTCACAAACAACACTGGAGCACCCCATGCAGAGATATTATGTCTGATAAAGCCCTTATCTAGAAGGTGTTTCAACTGGTCTTTCTATTCCTTAAGCTCGTATGAAGCCATTCTATAAGGAGGAATCAAAATGAGCTGGGTATCTGGAAGGAGATCTATTCCGAAGTCTATTTCTCTTTTGGGAGGAACTCCGAGAAGATGTTTTGGAAACACTTCTTAAAGCTAATTTACGACAAGCACAAATTTAAAAGTTAGGGTCTCAGAGTTTGAATCCTTAACCCGAACAAGATGATAGATATACCCTTTAGAAATAATTTTGATGGCCTTAAGGTAAGAGATAAATCGACATATAGGCACTGAGTTGCTACCCTTCCAGTCTAAGACTGGCTCGTCTGGAAACTGAAACCAAATGATTCTAGTTCTACAATCGACTGAGGCATAACAAAAATGTAACCAATCCATCGCTAGAATGATATTGAAATCTACCATTTATAAATCTACAAGGTATGCTGAGTTGACTTTCTGGAAACTGTGACAGGGCAATTTTTGTATACTCGTCTACTTATAACTGGGTCAGCAACTGGAGTCCAGACTAAGAAGGGTTCAGAGAGAGTTTCTGGACTGACACTGACGTTTACTACTATATAGGGAGTTACAAAGGAAAGTGTAGCCCCTAGATCTAACAATGCATACACATCTAAATGGAAGACTTGTAACGTACCAGTGACCACATCAGGAGAATCTTCATGGTCCTGGTCTTGAAAAGCATACAACTTGTTCTGGCGCTAACCACCACCTATACCAGACGAAGAACCCTATTGAGTGGGGCGACCCGCTAGGGCTACTGAAGTTGTAGACTGAGCCTTGTTAATGTTACCTCTTTGTCCTTTCTTGGAAGAAGGGAAATCCTTCAACCTATGACCAAACTAGCCACACCCAAAACACTCTTCTCTTCCTGCAAGACACTCGCCTGGATGGTTGCTAGCACACTTTGGACAAGATGAAAAAGTCTTATTACCTGAAACACTCCCCTGAGACTTAGAGCTTGAGGCCCTTCCTTTATGATCTTGTCAAAACCTAGGGGATAGAGCGCTAGCTGATGAAGGAGTTGGGGTTTTAGACCTTTCTTGATATTGTGAGTGATTCCCACCGCCCGACCTATGTTGAGAGTATTCATAATTTCCTCTTCTAGCCTTCTTATTATCCAAGACATTTCTTTGAGCTTATCTCCCTAAACCTGCTAAGCGTGGGTCATTAATCTGGAGATACCCATATCCTCTAATAAAATAGCATTCTTGTACTTGATATTCACCTGATTGGATACTCCAAATAACTTGCTCATTTGTGCTCTAGGATCGGCAACCATGTGTGGAGCATACCTGGAGAGCTGGATGAACTTTAGCATGTATTCTTAGACTGACATCAAACCCTTCCTCAAGTTCATAAACTCCTGAGGCTTAGCCTCCCTCAACTCTCTCAGGAAGAACCTGTCCAGAAAATCTTAAGTAAAACAGTCCCATATTACAGGAGCTGCATCTGCACCCTTGTTGTCTTTCTACTGCGTGAACCAGATATGAGCCACATCCTTAAGTTGATAGGATGCTAGCTCCACACTCTCAGTACTAGTCACTTGCATTAGCTCAAGAATCTTCTTGACCTCATCAATGAAGTTATGTGGATCTTTGCCAACCTTCAACCCTAGAAACTCTTGTGAATTCATACGCACAAAGTCTTGAACCGTGGCTGCAGCTAATCCACTAGTAGGGTTCGCAAGAACTGTGGCCTGCTAATTAATCTGGTTAGCTATGGTCTGAGCCAATATCTGGAACGCATTACGGAACTCTGCAATCGTAACCTCATAGTTTAGTACTGGAGAAACTACATTAGCATTGCGTGTCTTAGCATTTCGTGTGTTAGCTCTGCGATAAGGCATGATCCAAAATGTATAATAATGAATTAGAATGCAGAAGTTGAATCACACATCATGCACGATAGGAATAGCAAAAGAAGATAAGTTTTTCTTAGAATACCTAGTAGCCTCCCCCTCATAGGTGTGGCACGCTTCACACTCATGAAAGATACTCTACTTAGTGTGGCTTTCACACACCTTAGGACTCTTGAACCATACTTTGATACCAAGTTTGTCATATCCCGAGGCTACCCTCTAGACGTAACACGGGACCTAGAATCACAAGTGACCCCAAATCCTGAGTCTGGCATATCACAAACATACTGAAAATATAACCTATAAATCATGTACTATGCGGAAACTAGAAATAATGGATAACTAAAATGGGGAAAAGCCCAACTAGTCTGAATATATAAGATATAATAAGAGTTTAGTGAAGACTGAAAAAATACATAACAATTCGAGTTGAATCTACTACTATATCTAAAAAGCCTCTAACTGAATTAATTTTCTGGGACATGCCCCCAGCTAACTCTAACAAGAATGAAAACTGAAATAAAGACTAAAAAGTAAAGCATGACTATAGTCCTCGAAGTATGAGGACTCCCCACTGAATTTGATGACGTCTCATCCTACGAATGATTGCCTTTGAAGGCCGCCCACAGGATGCACTGTACGGTAGTAGTTTATGTTAGTTGCTTATCCGGTGCCTTCTCTTATCCATTCAGTCTGAGGCCTAGAAGGTCATAGAAAGCCACACCAACCCTAGAAAAAGGTATTCGTCTTGAAATAATTCAATATGGGAGTCAAACTAAGCGTGATTTGGATGTTGAACGCCTAAGCCTACATCATAAAAAGATGTAGCGCAAAAGTATGCATCAATATATTAAATGTATCGAACATGCAAGATATAGATATGCTAAGTTGAACAATATATGTATAGGCTGAACAAAGAAATAAATTGTACTGAAGTATAATTGAAAACTAAACTGGATACAATAACCAAGTACTAATAATGAAGATAACATGTTGCGTTGTATACTAATGTAAATGTTGTAAACATGGTCAATGCACTAAGAGTTTGACTGTAAGAGGTCATATTAACCAACATAAGCCACGTGAGCTAAACGTGGAGTTCGATGTGTACGCCCCATCGAGAGGACCCAATATACCTTTCCAGGGGTATAGAGGCATGATTGTGGCGTGATCACTAAAACTATTTCCCAACAAATAGGACTTATAAACCTACGTGGGCACGTAGTTTTGGGACTTAAGGGTACGTTGAACCCTAGTCCAACTCGGTGCTAAGTCTACTCCCAACTAAAAATGAAAAGCTAAAATGCACTGATATACTGAGTCACTCAAAGTACTAATATGTTAATTGAGAATGCAACATATATACATATATATTGAAGATATGGCATTTGAATTTTGAAGCATGATTTTCTGTCTGATTTGCCTAGCAAGTATAATTAATGAAGTATGATAAATTTACACAAGCTAGGGTTCTAAGTTCTATGCATTGAACTACACTAATTCACCAAGAAACAAGTTATTTAGATCATGGAAACTATAACAACTAAAATAACAATAAATCTTCAAAATCTGGAAACCCTAGGTCAGAACAATTTATGAGGATCGAAGAACTGACCGAATTCTAGGTACCTAATGGTTGAAAGGAACCCATTAGTGAAATCTCACATACCTGGTGATGAAAACTATGGAGAAATCCTTTGGATTTTGGGGTTGAACTTAAAGAAAACCTATGCTTGTTCTTGGGAGTAATTGTCGCTTCTTTCTATCATTTTCTTTCTAAGTTAGATGATTTTAGGAGAATGAGAGTTTTGAATAGTTTCTGACTAGTTTACTAAGCTTGGATTGAGTAAAACGACATAGTTTAGGTACCGAACGCATAAGGGAAAAGACCATGCGACCCTGACTTAAATGCTGCCAAAGTGACTTCAAGAGGGGCTTCACGGGCCGTCATGATGACCAAGGCCCGTCTAGCAGCTCGTGAAGATCCCCTGCCTGATAGGGCTTCACTAAAATGGGTATAACTTTTTACTTTGAGCTTGGAATTAGGCAAACATTGTGGCGTTGGAAAGAAGACTCAGAGATCTTTAATTTGATAGGTCATGGCCACCTAATTCATTTTGTGGTGAAAGATGTGTTTGTTTAAAGTTTACCCTAAACTCTAAGTCTGACAAGTCCCCTTCACGGATGACTTCACGGTCCGTGTGGAGCTTCACGAACCGTTTAGACATCCGTGGTGCTTAACTAGTGACTTTGGGGGGTGAAACCTCACTTAAAAGCTGACGAAGTGACTTCAAACAGGTTTCACCGCCCATCTAGAGCACCATGGCCCATCAAGTGGGGCGTGAAGATGCTCTGCCCAATAGGGCTTCACTAAAACGAGCATAACTTTTTAGTCCAGGCTCGGAATTAGGCAAACATAGTGGTGTTGGAAAGAGGACTTAAAGACCTTTAATTTGATAGGTTTCGGACCACCAAATTCATTTTGTGGTAAAAAGATATGATTGTTTGAAGTTGGTCCAACACTCAAGACCTGACTTGGGTGCAACTTCCTTGACTGGGTGACTTTTACAGACCCCTAGATGGGTCGTCCAAGTCACCACAGCCTTCTAGGGCGCTGTCTAGGTGACCCTCCTAGGGTAGTCCTGGATGGTCACTCACGACATCCTTAACGGACCGTGGTCCCCTACCTGGACTCTCTAGGATGCTGTGAAGGGTCCATGGTCCATTTTAGATTCGTGGACCTGCCCAAATTTCCCCTTTTTAGCCCTTTCTCGAAGTTTGAGGTGTTGCACTTAAGTTTACTCAGCTCTCTAGAAATTGAGGCTAAATAAAGGGTTGTATGAGTAAGTTCGTTTCAGGTGTCTCTGAGAACGTTGTCAAATAATATAGAACAACCACATTAATCAAGAAGATTGACATCTCAAGATAGATGACACATGCTCAAGAAATTGAGAGAGAAATGATCAAGGAGAGTGAAAGTGAGAGTAAGAGCATAGAACAGGCAGTTTTGACTTTTCCCAACAGAAATCAGGCGGTGGTGATCGTTCTCAGTTTTGTTAGAAGTCCTCAGCTCCATCCTCATCCTCTACTAGTGACCCAGTACCCAAGTTTAGACCGGAGCACAAGGTTAGGATACCAAGCTTTAAGTCTAATGTCAATGCCACTGTTAACACTTAGCTATACCTCCCAATTAAGTTATAGACAGTCATGTGCAAAATCAATACCCAACTTTATCTGAGTCGGGGTCAAACCATAAGGATTGACAGAAAGGTGACACTTTACTTATTTTCAACTCAAAACTAACTAGCACGATGTAATTCAAAACAAAAATATGAACTTGGTGGGATTGAGACACAAGATTGATTCAAACACAAGTATCAATATCAAGAGATCAACACAATCAAAATTCAACAAGTTGGAGACAAGTGTGTGCAATTCGATTGGTACTTGGATAGAATTTGTTCTATACTATATTCAAAATTCTCTCGAACTATAGAATATGTATATCTTGGGTTCTTCTGAACCCCAAGACCATGCAAACAAAACACTAAACTCTAATTTAGGAATGGTTATAAGAAACTCGGTGAGAATGAAGAAGACCAAACCCAGTATAACACGAAGAGCCTCGATCGCCTGCTCATATAGCGTTGAAACACGACTTGACATCCTAGGAAAGCATTGCCCAGGGAAGACTTACTGAAAACTAAAAGCAGTCATAATGACCCTCGGAAGCCCAACAATTAATCTTGAATTGCACATCGACCTGGGCCAATTAACTTCACGTCAGGCATTAGAATCTCGGGTGATGGAATAAGGCAGCCAGAAGCGACGAGCAGTAACGATCGAAGCTTGGCGCTAGCTTGGACACTGAATTTATTGATTGATTGTTGAATTCCGAATATACAAGGGAAACTTCTAATCTAATAGTTAGCAATGCTCATTCAAAGTATTTTAAGACATTATTTTCTTTTTAGGACATTACTGTCAAGTATGACATTTTAAAATATTTTGAACCTTGTGATTTTTGAGAATATAGTTTATATCTTTTCATTAACTTATTTAAAAAGATGTTGTAAAGTATACCACTAGATTAATGAGTTTTATCCAGGTTGTAATTTTCTCAAGCTAATTACGTAAGTAGATAGTGACATCTAAGTTGAAAAAATGACTTTAAAACATATACTTAATTAATGTATTATAAGCCAACTAGCATTATTAACACTAGTTTTCCTCTTTTTATCCTAGTACTACTTTAGGAATAATATTATAAAATTATAAACTCATGCAAGACAGATCAATTTACTAAAATAGTAGTAATAAATAAATGTATCGAAACATAGCTAGAGAAAGTTCCACCACGGCTACATGTGCGGTCCTTAAAATCATTAATATCTACCTTGTTACTATCAGTGTCCCACTAATATTTATTGCACCTTATTTCCTTTAATATTATTATATTATATAGTTTTGATAAATTCATGCACTTGTAACACGAGAAAGTTAGGTGCGACGACAATTTAGATAGTTGTAAGATTTGGATTCAAATTTTAAATCAATTGATGAAAATGTGTCATCACACCTTATTTCTTTGTGATTATAGATACCAACTTAATATGAGAAGCAGTGAATAAGCTATCTGAGCTTCCGACCATGTTTGATCATATCGATTTCATGTATATTTCTAAATGTTTAAAATAGCTCAAAGATTAGCTAAATTTTCTATTTCTTTGTTAGAATGAAATCTTTTAGGTGAGGCTTTCTCAAGCTGCATTATACATGATGCTAATTGTTAAGGATACATTTGACTTATTTACAATAATACAAAGCAGTGTTTTCAAAAATATTTTCGAGGCGAGTCTCCTAGCACTATGTTTTTTAGACAACTTTATTCATTTTTTATCATTACTCTTACTCTTTTTATCTTTCTTCTTCTCTAAAATACACAAACAATAATCTGTCCAAATATTACTTGAGAGTGACAGAGATGAATAAATGTGATAAAAACGGATATGATTATTTTAAAGATTATTTTATCTATTATTATTGTTTATTGTTGTTAGTTGTTACATTTCTCAAATAGCAAAAAATACTTTTTTTCTATATTATTGGTTATTAATATATTTCTCAAATAATAATTACAATATTTTTTCTATATTATTGTTTATTTATTAAAATTTATTTGTAAAGTCATTGAAAGTTTTTTTCTTCTTATTTTCTTAATAATTAAATTATAAAATTTAATATACATGAGATGTATGCCCCGTAGATCCATGACATTTACGCTTTGTGTCTCAAGATTAATTATTTGTCCCGTACGATATAAAACGTCTCGCTTTACGCCTCATCTTTTAAACACAATATAATGATACAAAGTAGTTAGATTCGATGGGGAAAAAAAATCACCGCTGGCGAAATTAGGTGGAAACTAAATAGAGGAATTTTATGAAAGTACATCTCTTGTAATTCTTTATGGAAAACTGATCAATCGTGTTAATAATTATGTATAGGGTCCATAGACGATGGACCCTAAATTCCCAATTTTCCAAGACATTTTTATGTAAGGACAAGTGATAGTAAATATGATGGCCTACATAAATTTCCTATTTTCATATAAAAAGTTGAAAACCTATCATATCCTGACACACCACTTTCTGTGATTGGATCTAGGGTCTTACTTCATGGGTCCAACGATCATTTATATATCAAAGTTTTTAATACCCGTCAATTCTTGTTTTTAATTTTTTTTAGAGATTTATCATTATTAATTGATATTATATTATTTTTTTCATTCGACTAAAATTAGACCCAAGTCATTCACTACGTGTGTCACTAAGTTTTTCAAAAAAATATTTTTTACATATAAAAAATCTTTATTTTTATACATAAGAAATATGAAAATATCATTTTCGTCTATTAGTTTTACCAAAAGGCAAGAAATTTAAATTCCAAGTTTCCAACAACAACAAAACTTTAATCAAGATGTTGTACGCTATTTAATGAAAATTATACCAAAAAATAAGGATAGTAGTAATCATCACTTCTCTAAGGGCATTTAAGTTTTATATATTAATAGTACAGTATAACAAAATTACACTATTAGCGTTATATAACATGTAATAGCAAGTTGATTATCATGTTTATCAAGTTATAAACTAATATTTATCATAAAACATTATATAGAAAAGAAAAGGAAGAAGGCACAAGTACTCCCTAGCTAGACTATGATCGAAATTTCAGAGACACATCTTAATTAAACTAAGGTCCTATTATCCCCTTAAATTCATTTTATATACAATATTGTACACCTTTTGGCTTATGTGGCACACCCCGTGACTCCACGCAGTTGAGGCGCGTGGTAGTTATTTGGATGTCACGTAAGCCAAAAAGGTGTACAAAATTACAAAAAAATGAGTTCAGGGGTAATAGGACCTTAGTTTAGTTAAGGTGTGTCTCTGACATTCGGGTCATAGTCTAGGGAAGTACTTCTACCTTTTCCCAAAAGAAAATGACTAAAAATATCATCAACATATTAAAACTGATTTTAAAATTAAAAATCCATGGAAGCTTTTGTGGTGCAAGCTTATTGTCTCTAGTTCTATGAGTATTATTAGTGTCTTATAATTTGCTTTAGTCTTGTAATTTTAACATAGTTAATTTTACTTTGTTTTAGTTACTTTATAGGTACCTCAGCTCATGTAGATTAAATCATGTAGTTTTAAATTTTTCCTTTTTTTTTTTCTTTTTTTTTTTTACAAATTAGTGGAAAGCTTGTAGACATAATGTGATTGACCTTGTATTCCAGGTGACATTGATATTCTTTTCCACCATGCATGTTTATTTATTTATTTTTATGAAGGGTTGACGATAGATCAAACAAGTGTATGTAATGATCTTTTACTTTTAATTTTTACATTATTTATGTAAGTTGTAGCCGTATATAATTTTGAAGCTAGATGTTTTCTCTTTTTAAAAAATTATTAGAGTCCACCATTGATTAAAACAAGATACAGATAAACGATGCATGAGAGGTTGATTCTTTTTGAATTAGAGGTCTTTTGAATATGATCCTACACGGCATAAATTCAAATATAATCGAATTTTAATGTGAATACTGAACACTGTATAGAAAACAAAAAAACACGAGGATAATTTGGATGACGGTGGATAGTAATACTCATTTCGTCCAATTTGTACGGGGATATTTGATTGAAGATAACAAAAAATTTAAAAATTATAAAATTTATATTTCAAAATATATAAGTCATAGATATTCGTATAATTATAAATTATTTTAATAAGAATAAAATAAAACAAAACTTTATTTCGGTATTTTAAAAATTATTTTTCCATTAAGAAAGATAAAAGATTGCATCAGACGACTACTAAATATTGGAAA
The DNA here is from genome assembly GCA_029582725.1 of Solanum chiquidenum. Taxonomy (NCBI): domain Eukaryota; kingdom Viridiplantae; phylum Streptophyta; class Magnoliopsida; order Solanales; family Solanaceae; genus Solanum; species Solanum chiquidenum. Next base: position 2,276 of record JAJOOS010018945.1, on the reverse strand, counting down.
AATTATAGAAATCCCACATTTAAGTTTACTTATTATCATTATCCCCCATTAATTTTATAAATTTAAAAAATCCCTCATTTTTCTCTTTAAGAAAAAAATCTTCCAGATACAATATTTCCTACGCTAAAAAATAGAGTTCATCCTTTCCTTAGACTTCTCCCCACTTTCTCTCCTTAAACTTCTCCTCATTTTCTTTGACGGTTGATTTCTCCAATATTTTTTAAAATCAAGTCTCTCTCTCTGCATATTCTTGGTAATTTCATTACTTCTCTTGAAATCCTCTTTTGTCTGTTCTTCTACTACTGAAATCCTCTTTTGTTTGTTCTTCTAACTGTTGAAGCAGATGAATGATACTAATACTAATCGTATATATGACTATGAAGATATTGGTTGGGCGGAAAACAGATCGAAAAGTCTACACGACCCATTGTTAATGGCGAATGTAAAAAATGGAAAGAAGAAAAAGGATCGTGCTTCATCTTCAAAAACCCAAGTTCCTAAAACCCCGCAAAAAAGGGGTCGAAAATTTGCTCCTGCAATTTCTCGACCTTCATTACCTAAGGTTAGGTTTTAGTTCTTCTTCTTTCGAATATTGTAATATTTTTTGTCAGATTTCGTATTTAATGTATCGTTATTCTCTGTAATCAATTGATACACTAACCCTAAGTAAGTCAAATTATAATGTATTTTGTTTGAAGTGTTATAACATGCATCTTTCAGTAGATCCCAATCATTAATGTATCATCTGTGTTTTGTTTATGGGTCTGTATGTGTATCTAGTATGTCAAGTTTCATAGCAAATGTTGTATCAATTACATATAAGATACATTATTTACAAATAGTTAATAAGTTCATGATTTAAAATTTTAACAAAATACATCAGATTAGTGTATCATGTATAAAATGTTGGCCATTAATGTATCTTGCTTAACAAGGTGTTATATTTTGTATCATCTATTAACAAGTTGTTATTTTTGCATAATATTCTGTTATTTTTTAGATCATTACAGTCTATGAGGTATGTTATCAAACATATCCCAACCCACTATTTGAAGTTTGTTGCAGCATACAACAATGATTTTGTAGAAGATTTGAAAAAGTATATGAATGCCTAGGCTCTCGAGTTATTTACAAATTCTATTTTGGGCCATATCTCGACATTCATACCTGCAACTATCAGGGTCAAATATCTAAATGTTTGCTGCTTCTTGAGATTGAGCAAGATAATTGTAATGAGCTTCATATTCGGCATGCGCATGGGAATATTTTGCGCTTCACTATAAAGGAATTTGCAATAATAACAGAATTGAAATGCACTAGAAATCCCAATTACTTTCAATATCCGAATACCTCTAAGAGCAGCCTTATTCAGAGATGCTTTCCTGACTTAGTAAATTCTAACAGTGTGAGCAAGGGACGACTTTTTCTCCGTTTTCTTCAAGGTAATTGGGACAACTCTGAGGATGCTTTCCACATGGGAATTCTCTACTTCATTAACTCATTTGTTCTCTCACAACTACCTGACTCGCCTATCCATGTTAACGACTTCTTGATGGTCGAAGATGGTACATATGAACATTTTCCTTGGGGACAACGTGCATTTTCCAGGTTAATGATCTCATGGAGGAAACAGAGAACCAAAGTTAAACAGTTGTATCGTTTAAGTAGTATGCCCTATGCTCTAAACGTGTGGGTGTATGAATGTGCATTGGTTGTCAATGAGGAAATTGTTGTGAAGGAGGGAGACTACATCCCAAGGATACTAAATTGGCGAGTAGTTGGTGTCAAGCCTAAATTTGAAATATTTATGTCTAGTATCTTTATTGAGGTAGCAATCATTTTTATATATTTCAATTTGCAATTATTTTTGGTATGATGACATTACAAACTTATTTTTTGAATGCATGTACCAACATACAACCAACTCGTGAGGAATTGATTGTACTTGATTTACCGGGCAATTTGGTTGTCTCTCATCCCGAATATTTTCTATTTGCTGATAAACCTACAGAAGATGGATCAGATGACATTCCTGGATTTGAGGATTTCTCCTCTAAACCACCGGATCAGATTGTTAGGAGGAGTAGACGTTGATACGCTCAAATTACACCTCCCTAAAGAAGCATAAGCGATCGTTATCAAGTAAAGAACCCAACTTGTAGGTTGGGGTCGACCCCACGAGGAAAATGGTTTAGACTTTACTTTAACCCACAATTATATTCAATTAGTCAAAGTATTTCCAAGAAAACAACAATTAATTAAAAGGAGGGGGGGGG
>JAJOOS010018944.1:0-25434 GCA_029582725.1 Solanum chiquidenum | reverse complement strand
TTACTAGGATTACTGCGTTATGAGCTTGTGGGGAACACGTATACCCTAGTTATTTTTCTCAGCTTGATAACAACCAACATTGACTACTGAATTCTGATAACTTGTTGAATTTTCATAATTGTTTCACAAAACCCCCCTTTTTAATTAATTGTCGTTTTTGTTGAAGTACTTTGACTAATCGAATATAATCGTGGGTTAAAGTAAAGTCTAAATTATTTTCCTCGTGGGATCGACCCCAACCTACAAGTTGGGTTCTTTACTTGATAACGATCGCTTATGCTTCTTTAGGGAGGTGTAATTTGAGCGTATCAATAGTTTATCTTTTTTAAATTGAAAATTGACATTTTGTAAGTGATCAATTTACTAAGATGACAATCATTTATCCTCAAATAATTTAAGTGAAAAAAAGGCAAACATGACAACAAAATTGTTCTTCTCATAGCTAGTTAGAAGGCCATAAAAAAATAATATTGTCCGACAATTATTTACCTTAACCCAATTACATAATAATTCAAGGGTATAATTGAAAAGAAGATTTTTATAAAGTTTTAATCCAAACACAAGATGAGGTTGAAAATAATGAACCAAACACTTGATAAAATATAAACCTTGCATTACTAATCCATGCACTATTAATCCCTGCATTACTATTCCCTGTATTATTAATCTTTGTACCAAAGGACTAGCGTATGACTCAGTCGATTAGTTAGCATAGTGTAGGACTTTGTGTTTGAGTATGAATATATTACATATTGTGCATGTAGTAGTAGTCAAATTGTTGCAATTTTTTTGGATTTATTTCCTCCCTTGGAGATAGATTAATTCGTAGCCAACATGATAATTGAGAGTAACCCTATTGAAAATTGAATAGACACAAAAGGTACATTAAAACATAATGTAGCAAGGGAAAAAAGGGGAAATTTCATTAGCAAAAAGTTAGAGAAGGCAATCAGAGTTTGGTGCACTTTATTATATATGGAAATGCCTTATCTTAATACTATTGAAGATGAGACATGTTAACATGCCTTTGCTATTGCTATGGTGGGTTTAGAGTTGGCGCCGTCTCTCTTTTCTTAATTGGCATAAACAAAAAAGGAAAAAGGGCTTAGCTGATTCATCACAAATGTCCGTTTCCTCTTTTTTTTTTTTTTTTTTTTTTAACTTTTTCCTTATGTTTTTACATTGCATGATGATGATGGTTCAACTTATTTTTTTGCAAAACAATTCCTAGTTATTCTTTAACTACGTACCACTAAAATTTTAAGATTTCCAGAGTGATTTGTATGTATCTGGGATACCAACTGCGTTATGTATCTGGACTGAATCACATGTATCTGGGATATCAGCTATGTGACGAGCAAAATGTGAGAGAGGTGAGCGGGATATGCTATGTATCCCAAATACATGCGAAGTCACTTGAATACAATGTATATACAACAAATTACACCTAAATTTGACCTCATGTATATAAGATCCATGTATCTGGACGTTTCTGGAGGCATGCAAATCTGGTAAGATACGTAATATTCCAAACCAGATTGTATTTAAGTAATTAGCTTCTAAACTAGTGGGATTTATGTAAATTTTCTTTTAAGGATAAATACACGGTAGTTTTTTCCGATCAATATAATTATTCTAATCTATACAATATTGTTTACTATGATATATTATATGTTAATTTTCGGTACAATTAAGTTTTAGTGAGTGAATAATATTTAAGGTATGCATGGTTGGTCACTAGCTTTCAACAAATGATCACGAGAGAGCTAAATCTTAGTCTCAAGTCAACTAAATATATATTTCTTTGTATTAATTCAATCTTACGCATAACTTTTAACTACTACACTGTCCCATTTTCTTTCCAATTACCCTATTTTTTAAATTTCAATAAATTCTCTTAATTATAATTCTTTTTTCAAATAATTGCCAATAATTTTCCCTTCTTTCCGTGAATTTTCTCGTTAACCTGCTTTCTTTTTTATGTCCTATTTATCTGTCACTTTAGCTGAAAAGAAAGATCTAAAATATGATCACATTTGATAATCGGAAGGCATCAATTCAGCAACTTTGCAATTTGTATACGTGAATCATTTGTATTACTATAGGGTTATGTATGAGTCACTATATATCAGTTCTAAATAACAAAATTGAGGGATATATCAAACACTATTTTTTTTTCCTTCTAAATTTCTACTGTTCCAAGCTAAGAAGGCGCACTAAAACAAATACAAGATTTTTGTAGTAATTACTAGCGGCAATAATATAATTATTGTTATATTAGATTTGCGATAATAATATAATGTGAATATTTCTAATTAACATTTTTTTTGGAAATTTTTGCATGTAACCATTCAAAACTAGCCTAATTATGCTCCATAGTTATAGTTTACTAATTACGATTCATAGCTATATGTTATAGGGAGGAGAGTGACAAGCGAGATTGGGAGAGGGAGGAGAGAGGTGAGTGAGAGAGGGCAGCGAGTGGGAGAGAGGTGAATTGTATATGTATAACAATTAGATAATTGTATATTATACATATGTATTTATATATCTGGCGAGCGAGATTGAGAGAGGGATCGGAGGAGAGAGGCGAGCGAGAGAGGGAAACAATTTGTATAATTCACATCTCGTTTGTATAATTCGTATGTTTTTGTATAATTGAGTAATATAAAGTTTGGAATTATACAAATATGATAAAACTCGAAATAACAAATTGATACAAACATAAACATATGAACTTAAAACAATCATACAAAATATATTATATAGATTACATTATATAAAATATATTATACAAAATCTGAAAACTACATGTTTATACAAACTTTAAAAATTTATACACAAAAAATTGAATGTATATGGTGATAAAACTGAAAAATCAAAGGAAATCATCGTCATATACAAATACAAACCATCGTATACAAATACAAATCAAACGAAGAATTGTTAGTTGCGAATTATACAAATGTGGCTAATTATACAAACTCGAAGTCAACCCACGTAATTAATAATTAATGTTAGTCACGAATGATAATTATAACAAACTATAACTATGATGAGTAATTAAGTAGTATACGTTTACTTAACCATATAATTTTCCTTTTTTTCTTTATAAATGTCACTAAAGGAAAAAAATTATTACCACTAAATGTTTGGTTTGTTGTTTATATTTAGTCGAATAAAAGGGGATTAGTTGGATTTGGGATTCGTGAGAATTTAGCGTAACGAACCATAAATGGGAGATTGATATACTATAGTGTATGATTGCTTAACGCATTTGGCTACTTTATTTTAGGGTTAAGCATTATATTATATATAGGACATAAATTAAACTTAAAAGAGGACAAAAAAGAAGAACAAATTTAATTAAATATAATATAATATAAATACCCCACCTCGTGAGTTGTGTAAAGAATCCTAGTGAAGAAGAGAGGCATTGAGTAATAATGAAGCAAAATCTGAAGGGGACATTCTTTTGTTCCTTAATCTTCCTTTTATCTACTTTATTATATACAATTTCCAATTTAATCAAACTCTATTATTTTAATGTGTTAAAAGAAAGTCCATATGCAAATGCATGATTGACCTCATTAATTTCATGCTTTATACACTAGTCATATTCTGGTCAAATGTATTTAAATCACTATGCCCTATTTTAGGGCCGGCTTGGGAGATGTCCCCCTCCCCCCCTTTTTGGGGAAGGGGTGGAGTGGGGGAATAAAGTGAAGGTTGTAAGATGGCGACTCAAGCATATTAGTGATCTAAAGTTATAATTAAATAAAAAATTTAAATTTAAATTGTTAATAATTTTTATATAATTAATTTCTTTTGATATTTTTTTAATTGATAATATTCATTCTTATTCTATACTCCTTATATTTCATTAGAATTGAGACATAGTACTTTAAATATATCAGTTTCTTCTAATAGTTATTTTATTTTATAGGAGAACGTTTACCTTTTCTATAATATTTTATATTTTTTTAAAAATAATTATAATACATTATTATTAAGAAATGAGTCCTTCAAATTTAGGGACCTAAAGCATATGATTTTTTCTTTAACACTGTTGATCCGATCTTGTCGTCAATTGAGCTATACCCTAGTTATCATCTTCAATTGTTCAAAATTATTGTATGCTCAGTAGAAATTTATGTGATACTATTTTTTTTTAAAATTAGTTCCAAAAAATAATATTTTATTATGTTTAATATTCTCTCTGTTTATGTTATATTTACTTTTCAAGAGTTAATTATATAAATTTTAATCAATATTTTCTAACTGATAAAAAGTTGTTCAACCCTATTTAAGTATCACGGGAAGTTATTAGAAAGAAACAAAAGAGATATTATTATTTCCTGTTAATTATATTTCTTCATCATATTGATATGAAAAAAATGTAATTTATAGTGTTTTTTTATTATTATATAGTATTCAATTATAAAAAAATTAATTGTAAAATATAAATTATTTTAATTCAATTTAACTTGAACATTAGTCAAATTGACTTCTAAAAATAGAAAAAAGGGATAATGGTCTAAAAAATACCCCAATTTTGGTCGAATTTGCTGTTGCGATACTAAACTTTCATGAGGACCTATTACCTCTCTAGACTATTTAATACCGTATTTTAAACATATATATATATATATATATATATATATATATATATATATATGCCCACGTGTACATAAAAAATAATGCAAAATTATAAATAGTAATGTGTCCACGTGGGCACATATATACCTTTAAAATACACTATTAAATATTTTAGGGGGTAAAACAATACACTATTAAATAGTCTAGGGAGGTAATAGGTTCTCATGAAAGTTTAGTATCGCAACAACAAATTCGACCAAAGTTGGGATATTTTTCAGACCCTTTTCCCTAGAAAATATAACAAGTATTTGAGGACGAATGGAGTAATAAATTAATTTTCAAAAATTTAATTTATATAATTTATAGTAATACAAATATTTATAGCTTATTTTGAATCATAAATTTATGACTTCATTTTTATCCGAACACCATTGCATAATCTAGGAATGAGTTTTCCTTTGTCCAACAATAATTGTCCACTATTGACTTGACAAACACCTAAATAAACAATAAATAATAGGAGTAATCATATTATACTCCCATGTCTCATATTAGTTGATCATTATACTAAAAGTAGTTTCCCCATATTAGTTGATCACCTTACTAAATCAATAAAGCATTAAATAATTTTTTCCTATATTACCCTTGTAATTAATTCTTTTTGAAAGTGTTCATATTTGTTTGTAAAATTTTCAATTTTTTAAGGGGTGAATTAGTAAAATTATCTTCTTATTTATGATTTCTTAAACACCATACAAAATGGAAATTGATCAACTAATATAGATCCTTTGAATATATATTAAATTTAATGCTTTGAAAAATGTATTAAATATTGAATAATATATTTAATAGTAAAGGTAAAACAGACATAAACTATCTCTTAATTTTTTAAATTAAACAAATATTATTCGATAACTATTTTTAATAGAGTGAAGACAATATTTTGCTATTACGACATATAAAAGGATAAAAGAATTATAGCTTTATTAGAGGTTTCTGGCTTTCAAATCTTTGTCCAATATATTGTCCAAAGCCGATATATGGTCACATCACACTGCAGCATGCAGTATGAGCTTTTGGACATTCCTAGTTATGTATTACATCTCATATTTCTTTGTTTCAATTTATACCAGGTTGTTCAATTTGACATAAAGTTCTAAAAATAATAATTAAAATTTATAATTTAAAATAAATCATAGATATTTATGTAATTATAAATTATTTTATTGAGAATAAAATTGATATTCTAAAGTTTTAAATTATTACTAAATATAAATATATGTCACTTTTTAAAGACCGTCTAGTAAGAAAAATGAGTGATATAAATTGAGACAAAATAATAATTTTTTTTTGTCAAAAGTATATTAATTTATTTTAGTGGAAATAAAAGAGAAGAAATTAATGTGTCTTCCTAATTCAACACTTATTTGATACTAATATTTTTTTTTATATCAATTTATGTGAATTTTTTTCTTTTCTTGATCTACCCCAAATCTTTCATGTTACTTTTAATGAGATAATTCCATGACCACAAAAAGTAATCTTGTTTCTTAATAGCCATTTGGACATGCAATATGAAATTTTGATATGGAATTATCGTTTGGATATGCGATTTCACGCTGATTCATTTCATGATTTCAAATTATGAGATGAAAACTCATATTCTCCAAATATCATGATTTGGGAATTTCAAATAAAAAAAATTGACTCACAAGTTTGTATTTGTAAAAACAACCCCACATCTATTAACCATTTATTTCATATGTAAATAAAATTTATAATTCATATCATTACTTTTTAAACTACTTACATCTCATATATTGATTATTCTCACTAACATAGAATTTATTGTTACTTTAAATCAATTTCTATTTTACCATTTATATTCACAAAATTCATTACTTTTTTTTTATCAATTTATTTATCAACAAAATTGACCAACAAGTGACTCAAAGTAACAATGTTGGTTCGTTTTCTTAGTCATATGGACGGGAAATGAAACGTGAAAAAAATGTTCATACTATGTGGGAGGACTATATTAAAGACTAGTACACCACAACTTATATATGTTTAATTTTTTTTTATTGAATTAAAGCTTGAACAATAAATCTTGCATGCGTAAGAAATAACATATCTGCGATAGAAGTCGAATACGATTAAGTAACTAGGGGCAAAATACATACTTTAGAGCATCAAGTCATACACAAACCGGAGTGACTTCACTACCTGAAGAAAGCAAGCTGCTTCGGCAGGGTCAGAGAAGACTTGTAAGACACCGAGGGGCCGGGACTTCTTTATTTTTTAAAGAATATCTTTGTGATATAGTGTATTATTGGATTTTATAAACTTTGTTTATTTGGTATGATTGTATAAAAATTGGGACAATTTTAATAGTTTTACAACTTATGAGGTTTTTATGTTTGTGAGAAAATATACAACATAAAAAGTTCAAATCGCATGTCCAAATAAAACATCAGCTTCATCACCAAACGGACCCTTGTTTAAATCCTACCTAATCAAACACTATCATATAATTTGAGATAAGGAGAGAAATAAATGTTTAACTTATGTACGTTGATCACAATTTAAAGGATTTTTATATGATATAATAATTTTACATATTTTAGCAGTTTAATTTTTGAAAAATAACTAGCTAGTAAATTTTACTTATATCCAATTTTTGCGATCATCTTTTAAATGATATGATGTAAAAAATTCTTTTATATACTATAGTTAGTGTATAAACATTAAACTCATGCATATAATTATGAAGTAATATTGTCAACCAAGAGTGGTTGCGAACCTTATCATTTTCGATGCTCTTTTGCTTTCACATAAATAACAAAACAAAGACAGGTGAAAACAAGACGACAAATATGCAAATGAAAAACTTGCAAGGTATTTTAATGTGATTTTCCTCTTTGTGCAAGTAAATGATTAATTAACTAAAACTAAAATAAGTATAAGTAACTTACGTCTGATCAACTTATTCTAAAGTTGAAAAATCATTCAAGAAAATAGATGATTGAAAAAGGAAGGGAACATATCTACATCAACATGGATGGCGGCACGCTTTCATTATTTTGCAAAAAACTTATGATTCCTACTAAGAAGATTAATTATAAGTGACATAAAAAATAAATTATAAGCTTAATTACCTTTTGTGTAGTCACAATCTAATTTGTAGTTAGTAAGTAAGCTAAGGATAAACACTAATTTTAAACATGCATTCTTTGACTAAGTAAGTCAGATGTCGCTGTTGAAAGCTCCTTTTTATCTACTTTGAATAATATTATTTTTATTCTTACATAAATTACTCTAATGACGTGGAAAAAAACTTAAGGTTTGTAACTATCACGAAATGACAAATGAGCATACTACAATAACAATAATAATAATATATCTAATGTAGTCCAACATGCAAGTAAGGTCTGAAGAGGATATGATAAACACAACCTTACCCCTATTTCTACGAAGTAGGGAGGTAGTTCCCATGGACCCCCCTGCTCAAAAGAGAAGTTTTCGAAAGAGAAATCCGATGGCAGAATAGCAAGATACAAAGAAAGTAAAATAAGAGACAATACCAGATGTTGGAGATTAAGAAATAAAATCGATTACTAGGAGTAGAGGAGATGAGGATAGCCCCATGCTTCTCTCACATAAAGTGTGGCAACACTAGACTACCTACTAATCATCTACTATAATCCTCAACCTTCATACTTTCATATCTAGGGTCATGTTAGGAGGTCTATCGTAGGTTGTGATTTTTACTCCCTTGAGCAAGAAGATTTTCCACGACAAATATATGTGTTCTTTACTTTACTGTATAAGTTCTGCTTAAGGAACTAGGCTCCTTAAGTTGTGCATTTATCTTGCTTACAATTAAGAGTAATGTTCTAGACTTTTCAACATTAGGCTGACAGCTTTAAAATATCCTATGAAAACACAATCAACTTTTTAGAAAGGCGCTTCAACCACTAGACCACCCCTATTCATCAATGAAAAATATTTTGGGTGGTGGAGCAACAAAATGATTGATCATTTGAGGGGAGATGTCTATGAAATGTTGTACTTGAGGGGACAGTTATTCCATGAAGCCAAGCAAATATGGGAAAACTCAAGTTCCAAAAGACAAGCTGGAGTTTAATGCTGAGGACACACTTGTGTTTGCAAATCAATGTTAAAGCCCGGAGACGAAGAGGAACCCCGTAATGGACATCCCGCACCATACTCGCTAGGACTTGAAGTCTAAATAGATGCCTGAATAGATCGGTTAGACTGCCCTTGATGCTGATATGGTTGTTGCCCTTTATCTAAATAGCCCCTACCTTGGGACTGAGATCCACTATAGCCACCATGATATCGAGGCCTCTTATGGTGTCTCCACGGGCCTCACGATATAGGTCTTCATAGTACGGGCATGGTCAACGAGATCCTAAAAGACCTATATGGTGATACTAGGGACTCTGTTTCAATACAAAGCTGAAGCCTCAAACCTCAATCAAAGCACCGAACGCTATCCTCCTCATAGGAAAAATCATGTAGCATGTCTGGAGAGCTCGCGGAAATGTGTCTCATACTCTAGCACGATCATGGAGTCCTGCTCCAACTTAGAGAACTGATCTCTCAATCTATCCCTGATACTCAGGGTATGAATTTGGTCAAAAAGGCATCACAAAACATCGTCCATGTCAAGTGTAGTTGGTCTACACTTCATAAATGTCCTCCATCACTACATGGTTAGTCCGTCCGATTGATAAGCTGTATAATGTGCATCCCTAGACTAGACTAAACCCAATGTATAAAATCTCTCGGGGTAGGTAGTAAAGAACTCGTGGTCATCCTCTCCTGCAGTCCTAGAAAACGTTGGAGGAGCCAATCTTAAGAATTTACCCATCATTTCTGCTCCTCTACTGTCACGGTGGCCGACACTATTGCATGTGCTGGTGGTACCTCGATATAGGGAGCCGCAACTGTGGGTGGTGCTTCTATGTCCAAAATGTTGGCACTGGGCCTGTTGCATGCCACCTAGTGCCTCTAGAAACTGTGTAATAGCTGATTTAAGTCCTGTCGCAACTGCACACCTGAGTGGCGATTGTGCTGGCCTAGACACAGGCTCCATCAGCTTTAGAGCAATAGGCGTGAACTATGGATAAGTAACGTGATCAAATGTAACATATCTATCCTGACCCCGAGCTGGTGCATTAGCTCATCTTCGAACTCATTGACCTCTACCTCGGCCCTAGTTGGGGCCCTATCGATAGGTTTTTGATCATCATCCTTGGCTGTTGTCTCATACAAACCATTTGTAAAAGAGTGGAACTGTCATGACCCGTGCCTACACCTTGGACGTGGCCGACACTTGAGAATCATTATTGGTCCCCAAGAGAACCCTCATCATGGTTGACTACAAGTGGAAGACTAACTCATGCACACACAAACATCAAACTGAAAGAAATGCTTAACAATATTTTACTGAATCTCAAAACTCTTTGAATATATTGAGTAGGAAACATAAGTTTTAAAGAAAACATTTAAAACTGAAAGACTCACAAAACTGTCTATCTATGAAGCCTGTACTGTATAAGGACGAGTGTCGGAACAAGATCCATGATACCTAAAAATGCTACTACTAACAACTTATAAAAAACTAGAGTCCTCCGGAAGTAAGGAGGCCTCATTCAAAAGCTGACAAATGGATGAAGTGATCTCAATGAAACTCTTGTTAAGGATCTGAAGTACCTGAATCTGCATTATAAAAAGATGCAGGTCGAATGACATCAGTATATTGAATGTACGGGTATGTAATATAGCCGAATAACAAATAACTAAACTAAAAGAACTGCAATAGATATAAATATATACTCAACTGAATGTAAAGAAATAAAAGTGTAAAATCATTTAAAACTTCACAAATACTTGCTCATTTCTTAAACTCAACATAATAAGTGATATAGTAAAAATATACTTTGACTTTATTTGGGAGATTGTCTAACCGACAACCATCACTATGAGCTACATGATGATACAACGTCTCATCCATACTGCCAGAACTGTCTTATACCGTACCAAGGTATAGAACCTCTCAATTAAGTGGATCCACTAAGCAATAAGGAGTCATCCAAAAAGTATGACCCTTTACCCATATTGGCGACATGACTTATGAGGCTTTTGAATTGTCTGAACTCATACCCATACGATGCTCAATACTACTCCCAATAATATGTACCCATGCTTAAATGTATAAAACATACTCTTTCTCAATTTGAGGTAATTGCTCAAAATATCCTCTTAAAAGAGGCAATTGCTCTTAAGTAGCTCTTAAAACTCTTTATGAAAACAAAGTTTATTTCTCCATGTAAAAGTAATACATTTGGGAATCAATTAGTTCCCTTAAACTTTACTAAAAAATTCTCTTTAAACTCTACTCAAGCTCTGGTTTACTTTCTCACAAAAATCAGTTTAAAACAAATGTTTATTGTGATCTGGTCATAGATGACTCGGAAAGTCATACTGCATAAACATTGATGACATATCTAGATGTCATATTGCTTACACATTGATGGCATACTCGACTGTTATACTAATCATGAATTATAGTTCTTTTGTCAATGTAAAAATATTACTCTTGGAACCATTTGTGTTCCCTTAAACTCTTCTAAAAAAAAACACTAAAATACTCTTAAATTCACTTTAAAATTCTAAAATCAATGTATGGAAATAACTGCACAAAGGCTTTCAACAATTTATAACTTAAAATAGGGTTTATACTGAAATATGAACATGAACAAAATAACTCAAGGATCTCAATAACAATATAGAAAACTCAACCATTAGGAATAAAATTCAGAACTCAACAACAAACTCATCTCAATAAATCTCAAAACTAAGGGTGTAACCCTAAATTAAACTTTCAATGACTGAATTTAGATGTAGGGCATGAGGACGAACTAGTCCAACACTATGAATAACCTTACATACCTGTAAGAATAATATTCTTCAAGAAACTTGAAGGAAGACTTTTGAAGATGAACCCTAGGCTTAGTGTTTCTTGAAGTTCTTGAGTATAGGAATTTAGGTGTGAATGAGAGGGTTCGATTATGAAAACTGATTTTCTACACGTTTAGTGTAATTTAGATGACTCCCTAAAGGGTTTTAGGAAAAAAATACCCTTAAAAAATAAATAAAATTAGCTGAAAATGGGAATTTTATTCCAACGGACAGTGAGGTTCGTATTCACTCCGTAACGCAGAACCATCGCGGAGCTGCGGCCAAGTTAGAGTGTTATAGTAAATCAGTCATAACTTTTTACTCAGAACTCGGATTGAGGCAAACTTAGTGGAGTTGGAAAGATGACTCATAGAACTTCAATTGGATGGGTCATGGACTATCTAATTCATTATATGCTGAGAGATATGATCGTTTGAAGTTGGTCTAAGTATAATCGATAATCAAAACTTAATCGATAAGAGATCTTTCAACTCAACTTTGTGTTAGGGGTTTCTTGTGACTAGTGGTGGCAAATGGGCAGGTTGAAAATGGATCAATATAAAATGGGTAATAATTCAACCCGCCCATATTTGATATGGGTAAAAATTGATTGGGTAATAAATGGGTTGGGTAAAATATTAGTTTACCCATATTTACATGAATAAATAGTACTTTACTTAAGAATTCAATATGGATAAAATACTTTAGTCTTTTTTTTAGATGAAAAATGTTGAAAATGCTTCATTTAGTTTTATTGTATCATAAAAAAAAAATCCTATAACTTTTCAATATAAAATAAATTTATGTAATATCAAGATGAAAATATTTTTAATTTCAAAGTAAATGAATATTTGCATTTTAGGACTAAAGCATGCTTAATGCACTTTAAGCAATGTCAATACTACATGATTTGCTTATTTTACACTATTATTTATTATTCAATATAAAATTAAACAAATAAAAAAAATATAATTATAATTAACAAAATAAATGTATATTTAAAAGATATATTTTTGGAGGGTCAAAAACTTCACATTTTTCAATTATAGAGAAGAATAATTAGTTCTATAGAATAACATAAAAAGGAAGAGAAGTTACACTATTTTTAGGGATATCATGAATTTTGAGTGAATAAAAGTTAGAAGCTTAACCCATTTGGCTAATTCATATTTTACCCATATTTTAATGGGTTGAATATGGGTATCAACCCATATTTTACCCATGCAAAATATCACTCAACCCAACCCATTAAAATATGGGTGGGTTACCAAAATATGGACTCATTTTACCGGCACTACTTGTGACCTTAACTCATCTCCCAGTTTATTCTCACACTAAAACAATGACCTTAACACCTAAGAACAATTTAAGAATCACCTGACACGACTTTTTTCACAAATAAAGCATGATTCAGGTCTTAGCTTAGAAATTTTTGAAGTGTTACATGAATAAATGAGATTTTCAGAAATCAAACACAACTAAGCTGCAATATGATGAATCAAAAGAATATTGGATATAAACATTTTCAAACTGATCCATAAGACTCTACTAGACACCAGTTCTGCATCGATAACACCGCAGGTGAACTTGAGGATTTGTACCAACTTTATCACGATCCAAAATTATGGGTCATAAAGGAACTTACTATAATCCACCAGTAGGTAAGCCAACCCTTAGCCGCGCGGAGGTGACTAGCTTAGGGAGCGGAAGTACCAACCTTAAGGAAAAATAAAATCAAACACAAATTAAATAGCGGGAAAGAACAAGGCATATATATATATATAGACATACAATGAACAAGGACAAAAGCTACATCAGATCCATCTCAAAACAAAGTAGGGATCATCATAAAACTACTACAAAGTTCGAGTACAAGACTAGATATAAACAAATGAATGGACTGTCTCAAAATACAAAAGACTAGTGAAAATATACAGAAGGAGATGAGTCCACTCCAGATGCCAGGAAGATTACCCTTAATCGTTGGCTATCATTTGTAATGTACGAGGATCGACATGGTCGAGTAGAATTTGGATCTGCATCAAGAAAAAAGATGCAGTGCAGTATGAGTACCAAAATAATGAGTACTCAGTAGGCATCATAGGCCGACCAAACTTGAGATTGCAAAATCATAATAAAGTGCAAGTAAGGTAAACTGATAAGTAAGCCAACTATTATGAGGTAACCATAATAGTAATAATAATCTATAAGTCGCATGAAAAGGAAGTCTAGGATCATACCTAAGTAATCTAGGATAGAAAAAACCTAACGGGACTCCATAAGTCTAAAAGGTGCATACAAAAGACATAATAAAAGAGATAAACTCGATGGGTCCCAATAAGCCCGATGAGTACACACAAGACCTAATAGAGAAGAATGACAGAACTAGAAGTAATCAAGAACATTAGTCATGAATTCACGTAAGGACTATCCGAGATCCAACATCAAAATAATCATGAGTTAAATATAGCTCATCCTAAAATCTACATCACGATTGCTACAACGAAGGTCAATCTCTTATGGAGTCTTATTTCAGAAGGGCCAGTCATCCCCATAATCTAACATCGGGAAAACCACACAAACTTAGCCCCCTCCAGAATCTTACATTAGAGAAGCTAGCCTTTCTCATAATCTTACATCGAAAAGCCACGAACAAGGCAAAGCATCTCAAGGAATCTTGCATCAGAATAGCTAGCCAATTTCAAATCTTACATCATAATACATAATGAGAACCTAGCTTCTTACGGAATATTATATTGAAATAACTAGTCATTTCCAAAATCTTACATTGAACGGTCACAATAAAAGAGCCGACCCCTCTTGGAATCTTAAATCGGAAGGATTCAATCACATAAGAAATATGACAAATTGCCTAAGGCAAGTTATCAAACAAATCCCAAGTAGCCAATACTGATACCAAAAAGGGTTCTCAGAAGTCAAAGTCCAACCTAAAGTGTCACATCTAACCCAAATATGAGGCATACAAGCCATTAAGGCTAAAGTCTAAGGCTCAAACTAGCTGACCCTAGAATAAAACCCTAAATAAGCTATAACAAGGAAATTTTAACTCATAACTAGGTTACATGATCAACAATAATAATGAAGGCATGAATAAGCAATACTATCCCTGAATAAATCTAAAATAAGACTAACAAAGTAATACATATATCAACAAGAATCATGCTAGTTAATCCAACCATGAAATTCACAATTCATCATACTAAAACAATTAGAAAGCTAAGTCTAATAATAGTAAGTCATAGCCTACCTCAAAGTCGAACACACCCGCTCCAAAATTACTAGAATGAGGCCTTTCCTTAATGAGTAGCCTCCAAACGATTTCACATTATAAGATTAGAGATCTGCATATCAATACGAGCACAATAATATCCCTATTGTCATAAAAAAGTTTGAGCCCAAAACTGGATCACAAATGGGCCCGTGGGCAGTGGCGGAGCCACATTATAGGTAGGGGGTTCATCCTAACCCCCTTTGGACGAAAAATATATTATTTATACATGGTTAAAATAATCTTTTAGGTATATATATAGTAGATGTCGAACCCCCTTTCAGCTATTTTGTGTGTCTATTTTTTCTGATTTTGAACCCCCTTATTGAAAATCCTGGCTCCGTCACTGCCCGTGAGACTCATACGGGGAAATCACAATGGTACTCTGCCAATGGGTCTGCACTAAATCAATGAGCATACTTTTCCTTAGCTTGGTGGAGCTTGAGCAATTCTGCCTGTGTCAGGGGCGGACCCATGTGTTGAGGTTTGGGTGCTTAGCACCCATTGACCCCGACGGAACTTTATGTATGTATATAAAAAATACTGAAAATGTTATATAACATATTCCTCAGCACCCATTAAACAAAGCTTTCCAAGGGTGCGCTGGCAGCTGGTTCCAAAATTGAATTCTAATGTCATTAGTTCCCTGGATCTCTAGGGCTCGAATTCTGGTAAAAGTGTATCTTTTTGTTGAAAACCGGCTATAACAGAACTTCTTTGTAGTTTTTGACTTCTTTTTATACCTTTTTAATGCTGAAATTTTTGCTTATATTTCTTTGTTGTTTTTCCATTTTTCTATTTTTTGTATTTCATTTACTAACTAAATTATAAAAATATTAGTAAGCTTTTAGAAAGAAACTTTTTTTTGGCTTGCAACTTTATGTTAAAATAATTGAACACCCATGATCATCAGATCCTAGATCTGCCACTGATACGTGTGACAAATAAGAATGGGAAATTGGGTGAGGCAGGGTGGGGTGATTGCGGGGCAAATCCTCTTAAAACGTACAACAAAGTCTTTCCTCCACCTCGTCCCGCCTAGCATATCATAATTTTTTGTTTTCAATTCGCCTCCTTGCTCCGCAAGAATTTGTCCCGCATAATTTACTATTTTTATTAAATGAAAAGTATAAAAAGCGAGCCTAACTGTTTTAAAGATTTATTTATTAGCATTTCATGTAATTATTCTTTTATTATCATTTTCAAAGTTAAACTTACTCATTTTTTCTTTTATCATTTGTCAATTTTCCCCCTTTCTGTTTTATGTCCATGTTTATCTTAGAGCGTGTAATTGTTTAAAGGGAATTACAATCAAGTTAATTTCTTTATTAATCATCATTATTCTTTGTGATACCGTGAAACATTCTGCAAGAATTTTATATCTTAATGGAAAATATTTTTGAAAATAATTTTTAGAAAACAGTACTTTAGCAAAAGGAAAAAAAATGGAAAATACTTTGAAAAATTGAGTGAAAAAATAGCATTATAAAGAGGTTTTCTAATAAAGTTATCTTAGATGCAATATGAATTATACAATTAAACATTTTAAGGTGACAAGAGGGAGTTTCTCAAAATTCAGATGATACACATTTCTTACTTTCAGTTCTACGGTTGTGAATTTGAGTTATAGAGAAAATAAAAATATGAGAGTGTTAGTCCCCTAGTATACACACAAGTGTACGTGGTCGCGCAAGTAATATATATTCTTTAAGAAACGAGTTATCGTTCCCAAGAGATTTATGATCAATTTATATTTAACACTTAACTCTACAAATGAAAGTAAAAGTAACCTTTTCAAGAGTTGATGATTGATTGTTAACTACTACTAATTATGAACTAAATAAGCGTAACTAATTTTGAATGACTTTGATATAATGTTTCAAGCAAATTAAAAGAAATTCCAAGGCTGCAACATATACTGAATATTATGTATCATATTATTGGCTTAAAATTAATTTTAGTTGTTAAGTTACTGGTTTATAGGGTTGATGATATGATCCGGGTTATACGCCTCTCGTCGCCTACCCCAGTTAGCTATCTAACTACATCGTTGAGCGGGGATAAATAGACTAACTGCCGAGCATTTATATTTCATCCTATTTTGTAACCAAGCAAGGTGTTCATCTGGGCATCACTCCTGAACACTAATCACTTCAATCTAATAGGTGGACCGAGCGCTCTATATTTTCTGGTCTATCTAATCCCTCCTCTCTCGATTCTAAGATTAGACAATATATTTATCTCTAGATGGCCAGTCAAGAAATACTAAAACAAGAATATAAAAGTAACTTATAATGACAACCAAGAATTAATAATAATAGTCTTTAATAATCAACAATTCATTCGTAGCTACAACCCCAGAATTAGGGTGTTTAGCCACTCATACTGTTAGAAAACAAGAAAATACGATAGTTCATGCAATTTATGGAAAATAGAAGAGTTAACGGACTAAAACCTATTACAAACTTGAATTCTTGCTGTTGCACACTAAATCAAAAGCCGACCCCCCCTTATGGAGCCCTAAGGGTCTATTTATAATGGTAGGAAAATTAGAACCAAAGTCTATTACAATTATGAATCCTTTTTTAACACTTTTAAGTTGGAAAAGTCGGGATCCCACTGGCGTATCGCGCCTACCATCGCGCCCAAAACTCGCCTCTGAATTTTCCACCCTGGAGCATCGTGCCTCTCAGAGTGCCTGAGAAAGGCCACTGAATGTTGGGCCTTGGCTCGTCGCGCCTCTCAGCGCGCCTGAGAGGCCTCTCTGAATGTTGGCCCTTGGCGCCGTGCGTCTAGCAGTGCACCTGGCCCTGGGGCCTTCATCCTCAGCCGTTTTTTCATGCTCTTTTGCATCTCTTTTATTCAAGTTGACTCCAATTCCCTCGAGAGTTCCTAAAACAACTAACCATATGTGTAAGTGCACAATCATCACAAGTTACACCAAAAATCATGCTAATGATTAGAGATCATTCTTCAATCTAATTGATTCATGGCACATATTGACAACTTAGGCATATAAATGTTCCTAAGATCACCACCCTACACTTAAAATTTTGTTTGTCCTCAAACAATCTCTAGACTATCAACTCTTTTTCACAACCCTTGGACTGATTAACCCACCTCAAAATCAACCAAACATTTTTAATCATGATCTTGTAGTTCACAATGGATGCAACAATTCACAACAGTTACACCAAGTACAACACATGCTCAAAGAATGACCCTTTTTTTTCCGGGCTAATGCAAACTCATACAAACACACCAATTAGATAATCCTACACATGCCATGAATGCCCTCACTTGTTTATGTTTAGTAAAGCCTTTCACTCAAACAATTTCAAACTCAACAAGGCCTATTATTTTTAAACAATCAAATCACTCTCACAAAAGAAATTCTTACTTTCCTTAACATACCATAAGCTTGCCCATAGTGTGTTCTTACTTTCGCATTATACTTCTCAAAGAATCAAGAGGACTTTCATATGGTTGTAATGTCGGCTTTAAGGTAAGGGATGTATTATTTGGGAATCATTTTAGTGACTACACCTCCCTAATGCACATATTATTATGTTGCCAACAATCTTTTTCATAGCTTTTCCTTCCTCCTAGTATACACTTCACGACTCTATACCCACTTTGTTGCTCCATATTTGCCATTTATTTCTTTTTAATCATTTTTTTTCATGCCTTTGCACTAGCCATCCAAACTCTAGATTTTAACATCCAAGTAAGGTACATTATCCTTGATAGGATCAGGGCCAATGTTTCGAGCATAATTCTAAATTAGCCACCCTCAATTTTAGTCGAGGTGCACAGTGTCACTAAGGACCAGGGCCAAAACATAATTTTCTTTTCCACACAATGTAGCAATTCACCCTTAGCTATATCAACCAATATTTTCCAACCCTTATTCTTAACATAATGCATTAAGGACTTTTATAGGATCGAAAGACTTGGTATTAAAAAACGGGTTTCGGCTTATCATGTGGTTTATCAATAAACAAGGCTAAAGGATCAATGGGGCTCACTAAAGATAGATTCAATGGTAGGCATACAATAAGAGTTAGGAATTGACTATTTCAAAGAAACGCCTCAATCACATTCCCTAAGTCATACAAGCTACTAATTCAACACACACAAGGCAAGTTCTAGATATCAAGTTAAGAGAGAAACAATCAATTCTCACCACACATGGCATTATGACACATATAAGGATATATCAACTAACATGCTCATACAAGTTGCATTACAGTATTATTACACAATTAAGCCCATTTTCATTTTATTTCGAGTCAAGCTTAAGAACACATGCTAATTACAAGGTCAACCATTTATTGCATTCTTCCAAATATGACTGCCCATGACGTTTGACTAACTTATTCGGACATAGCTTCAGAAGACCAAGGTTGGTTTCTAAATCATACTCTTCTATGTGACTAATTTTTCCTTAAGATGGTCGTCATCCATCTATCATTGGAAACTATCACTCCTAAGATGACTCTAAGTCTCAATAAAGCAATAAACTTATCCTATTTGGTTCAAAGGGACAATCCTCAGTAAAAGTACCGAAAACAAACTCTGAGGAACCCAAAAGAAAAAAATTTAACTAGAACCTAGCAACTAACAACTAGACTCGATAAAGCAGTACACAAGTATACACAACAGAGAATATTACCCCACCCTACATTTTTAAGATAAGCACTGTCCTCAGTGCACAATTAAAACAAAGTATAAGGTTAGGAATACTTCCTGGGGCCTTTAGGCCTCATCATCAGCACTATTGAACACCATCAAGGCATTCATCTCCTCATCCACAACAATATCATCCTCCTTATCATCCATAGCCTCATCAACAGTAGTCTCATCATCATCTAAAGGCTCCAAAAAGGCAGGACCAGTCTTGCACAAAAATGCTGCACTCTCAGACAAAGGATAACGTTCTGCCATTGTTTCCATCTCAGCATTAGTCACCGGACGTCCACCGATCCGCAATTGCAACCAGCCATCCCAAACATCCTAGCCATGACACTATCGTCATGGGCTTGCCTCTCTTGAGCAGATAGAACCGGTCAATGGGATGTGTCAAGTACCTTAGTCTTCGTCACATCAACTAGCTTACCCATCAGATCCGGAACAACAATGGTTAGGTCTACAACCTCTTCCTCAATACCCCGAGCCCTCAGAAACCGGGTGATCAAACCCCCATAGCAAAACCTCCACCTCATATTATTCCTAAATTTCATCATATTTTATCTAAGGATCGCCCCTACATTAATGGGCAACCCCTTCATCAACATATAAACCAACAAAACCCTATCCCTTGTTACCTCTGTCAGATGTTTCGCGGGTAGTAACACACTACACACTATCTTTAACCACACCCTAGCAACTTGATTGAAATTAACAAAATGGAGGGTATTCTGTCTCCCCGTATCCTTGCTGTGCTCCCACCTAGCCGTGGACTCTACCCTACATAAAGTATGTTGGATATCTCTATAAGGAGGTTTATCCTTCAAGGTATTAAATGAATCAGAATCACAATTTAGGGTCCCCAAAAATTCATTTAGTATCGTATTATTGAACTTCACATCCTTTCCTCTAATAGAAACATTTTTATACTTAGTTTCAGTGAGCCAATTTGCATAAAATGGACGAACTAAAGACAAATTACAATCTCCCGGATGATAAAAAATAAATCTCAGCCCCAACTCAAGCGCAGTCCGATAAATAGCAGTAAATTGAGATTGCAACCTTAACTCATGGACGTATTTGTCGCCCATATACTTGGGTTCGCGTTGACACTCAAACCATTCCCAACCATACCGCTCCACCGCCTTTTTACCAAATTTCTGGACTGGTTCCCGATTTCCGGACCCGGATGCTTCACCCTTTCTACTTCTCTTCGAACCCGCCATATTCTTGGTTTTTGGTTCCATTTTAACTTGTTAAGAAAAGAAACTAGAGAAAGGAAAAAAAGGTAGAAAAATTAAGGGGGGGTGTAGGGTTTGGCAGTGAGGAGAAGAGAGAAAAAGAAAAAAATGGTGGGGAATGATGGTTTAGAAGTGAAAGAGAAGTGAGGAAGTGGAGGATTTATAGTTAGTGGTGGGGAAGAAGAAAAGTTATGGTGGGAGTTTTAATGGAGGAAGAAGTAGAGTTAGGGAAGAAGAATCGTGAAAAGTTGAGGGAATGCAGGATGGGCGGTTGGAAATTAGGAGAATGGGGGATGAATTTGGGATTTGGGGTTTTTA
Organism: Solanum chiquidenum; assembly: GCA_029582725.1. Lineage (NCBI taxonomy): Eukaryota > Viridiplantae > Streptophyta > Magnoliopsida > Solanales > Solanaceae > Solanum > Solanum chiquidenum. The sequence continues at coordinate 4,308 of JAJOOS010018944.1, read as the reverse complement.
AAGGTAGTGGGTCGGGTTTGAACCGGGTCAAAACCCGATTTTAAAAGAACTGGGCAATGGCGCGATGGAGGGGCGACGCGCCCCAACAAATGCGCTGAATTCTCAGGCCAAACGCGGCGCGCCAGCCAGTGCGCCTGGCTTCAGTGATTTTCGTATTTTTTTTTTCATTTTTCACTATTACATGATAAGTTACAAATAATGAAAAATCCTATTTAACTAAAACTAAGAACTAAAAGAATTTCCTAGATTCTATGAATTTAAACTATTCTAAAACAATAAAAATCAAAATTTCAAACACGAACTACCTATATATTACATATTGTTCATGGGTTGCCTCCCATGTAGTGCTTGATTTAACTTCGCGGCACGACGTAACTTGGATCATTCATCATTTAGCTTAAGAGCCTCCTGATCACGATCCGAATCCTCACCAAAGTAGTGTTTCACCCTTTGCCCATTGACCAAGAACGTAAGGCTAATCTTATCTTTAAGTTAAACAGCCACATGTTGTGTCATTCTGACCACTTCGAAAGGACCACTCCACTTTGACCTTAGTTTTCCGGGGAATAACCGTAGTCTAGAGTTAAAGAACAGTACCTTATCTCCCGGATTGAAAGTACGAGCTACTAGGTGCTTATCATGCCACCTTTTCATCTTTTCTTTGTAAATCTTGGCATTCTCATAAGCATGAAGCCTAAAATCTTCAAGTTCATGCAACTGATTCACTCTCTTTTTACCGGCTAGCTCGAGGTCCAAGTTCAACCTCTTAATTGCCTAATAAGCTTAGTGTTCTAATTCTGCCGGAAGATGACATGCTTTACCAAACACTATGTGATATGGAGAAGTCTCTATTTGTGTCTTATATAGAGTCCTCTATGCCCACAACGCATCATCTAATTTCTCAGACCAATCTTTCCGCTGCGCATTCACCGTTTTCTACAAAATTTGCTTCACCTCTCTATTTGAAACCTCCACTTGGCCACTCATTTGAGGATGGTAAGCTGTAGTAACCTTATGAAGAATACCATACTTAGCAAGAAGATTCTTAACAAGATGGTTAATGAAATGCTTACCTCCATCACTTATAATTGCCCTTGGAGTGCCAAAGCGAGCGAAGATTTGCTTCTTTATGAACTTTATCACCACCCTTGAATCATTGGAAGGAAGAGCGATCGCCTCAACCCATTTACTGACATAATCCACAGCCACAAGAATGTATTGGTTTCCACTAGATGGTGGGAATGGACCCATGAAGTTAATATCCCACACATCAAAGATTTCCACCTCTAAAATATTACTTAACGGCATCTCATGTCTTCTTGAAATAGTACCCAACCATTGGCATCTCATGTCTTCTTGAAATAGTACCCAACCATTGGCATTTATCACAACACTTCACAAAAACAATAGAATCTTTAAATAATGAGGGCCAAAAGAAATCATATTGTAGTACCTTATGAGTAGTGCTCTCTTCTCCATGGTGACCTCCATATGGGCTAGCATGAAAACTTTCAAGCACTTTGTGAACCTCAGATTCTGGAATGAACCTTCTCACTACCCGATCTACGCCTTGCTTGGACAAGAACTGTTCATCCCAGATATAGAACTTGGCATCATGATTGAGCTTTTTCTTTTGTTGGGTGGTTGCACTTGGAGGAAATTCGCCACTTACTATCAAATTCACAATGTCTGCATACCACGACACTTGAGATATATCTAATGTCATCAATTGTTCATCCAGAAACTTTTCTCGGATTTGCTCACCTTCATTCACATGTGAAAAATCTTCCAACCTAGATAAGTGATCTGCTATCTGATTCTCAGTACCTTTCCTATCTTTGATCTCAAGGTCAAATTCTTGGAGAAGCAATATCCATCGAATCAACCTTGGTTTAACATCCTTTTTGTTGAATAGGGACCTAATAGCTGCATGGTCAGTAAAAACAATCAATTTAGTACCTACCAAATACGATCTGAACTTGTTGAAGGCGAACACTAGAGCCATCATCTCCTTCTCAGTCACTGTGTAATTAACTTGTGTAGAGTCAATGGTCTTGCTTGCATAATAGATCGAGTGGAACACTTTATTCTTTCTTTGTCCCAACACTGCACCCACTGCTACATCGCTTGCATCACACATGAGTTCAAATGGTAATCCCCAATCAGGAGCAATTAAGATGGGAGCCTCAATTAAGTTCCTCTTCAACATCTCAAAAGCTTTCAAATACATCTCATCAAAGTTAAAATTCATCTCCTTCTCCAAAAGATTGCACATAGGTCTGGCAATCTTGGAAAAATCCTTGATGAATCGCCTGTATAAACCTGCATGACCACGAAAACTATGCACACCTTTTACAGAAATGGGAGGGGGCAATTTCTCAATAACTTCTACCTTAGCCTTATCAACCTCTAAACCAGATTTAGACACCTTGTGTCCCAACACTATCCCCTCTCTTACCAAAAAATGCCACTTTTCTCAGTTTAGAACTAAGTTAGTGTCTTCATATCGAGCAAGTACTTTATCAAGATTTCGGAGACATACCTCAAAAGACTTCCCAAAGACGGAAAAATCATCCATGAACACTTCAACAAAGTCTTCCACCATATCATGAAAATGGCCATCATACACCTTTGAAAAGTCACCGGTGCATTGCAAAGTCCGAATGGCATGCGCTTGAAAGCATATGTGCCATAAGGGCAAGTGAACGTGGTCTTTTCCTGATCCTCGGGTGCAATCAAGATCTGGTTGTAACCGGAATATCCATCTAAGAAACAATAGTACTCATGTCCTGCCAGTCGGTCAAGCATTTGATCAATGAAAGGAACGGGGTAGTGATCTTTCCGGGTAGCATCATTTAGTTTCTGGTAATCCATGCAAATTCTCCACCCGTTCACTGTTCTAGTAGGAATTAACTCATTCTTTTCGTTCCTCACCACTGTCATACCTCCCTTCTTGGGAACACATTGTACCAGACTTACCCACTTACTATCAGAGATTGGGTACACAATTCCAGCATCTAGCCACTTTATGACTTCCTTTCTTAACACTTCTTTCATCACAGGATTCAGTTGACGTTGATGTTGTGCTTTGGGTTTGTGATCCTCTTCCATGTAAATTCTGTGCATGCATAACGCCGGACTAATCCCATGAATATCAGACATCTTCCATCCAATTGCTTTCCTCCTCCACTTTAAGATCCTCAATGCCGCATCAACCTGTAAATCAGACAATTCTGCAGAAAGTATAACAGACAAAGTTTCATTAGTACCTAAATAAGCACACCTTAGGTGAACCGGCAAAGTTTTTAGTTCCAACTTAGGGGTTTCTTCTATTGATGGCTTTGGTGGGGGTCCCAACTCGCGATCTAGTGACTCCACTTGAATCCTATGAGTATCTACTAGTGCTAGGTTTAAGCATGATTCAATCTCTTGAGCTTCAGTATCTCCCTCTATCTCATGACCCACTAACACTCTTTCTAAAGGATCTTCAGGCATAACTACTTGTTATTCTACTATGCTATCAACCACAGTAATAACAAATAACTCTTCATAAGTGGAAGGAAATGTTAAAGCACGATAAACATCAAATACCTCAACCTTATCATGTGCCCTCATAGTTTGTTGACCAGCTGCTACATCAATCAATGCCCTACCCGTGGCTGATACGCTTAAATTACACCTCCCTAAAGAAGCATAAGCGATCGTTATCAAGTAAAGAACCCAACTTGTAGGTTGGGGTCAATCCCACGAGGAAAATGGTTTAGACTTTACTTTAACTAACAATTATATTCAATTAGAGAAATTACTTCCAACAAAACAAGTAATAAAAAAGGGTGTTTTTGTGAAACAAATTGTAAGAATTCAATAAATAATCAGTAATCAAAAGTTGGTTTTGGTTATTATCAAGATGAGAGAAATAACTAGGGTAGACGTGTTCCCCACAAGCTCATAACATAGTAATCTTAGTAATAACAATCCTCTCCTAGTGTATTAGATGCAAAGTGATAAGTTAGGTATCTCTAAATCCTTGGTCCGACATCTAGAGAATTTCATCCCGCACCATGGTCTGGCTAAGTATGTATAATTTACTAACCCTTACCTTTACCTCATATTAGACATCATTATCGATGTTTGGCTTAGTTATTACTTTGCACCAATCGAGACTAGCCTATTAGATAGTATCACACTAAATCTATGTTGATAATTCCTTTCTTGTTGATTACCTCCTTGGTCCGGCAAGTAGCAACAAGGCGAGTTCTAACGTTTGCAACCGCTAAAAAGACTTCTAAACGAAAGAATTATCAATGC